>JAECUM010004901.1:0-143382 GCA_016617855.1 Megalonaias nervosa
AGTGTCCACAGAGAGAACTATTTAACATAGGGCAGGCATATAATTGCTGTTCTACTAGTGTCCACAGAGAGAACTATTTAACATAGGGCAGGCATATAATTGCTGTTCTACTGGTGTCCACAGAGAGAACTATTTAACATAGGGCAGGCATATAATTGCTGTTCAAACTATTCTTGTTACTTACAGCTAACTCCACATTTTTGGTTTCACTGCCTTTAAGTTTCATTGAAATATATGTCATTCACTTAACTTTTAATACAATTCATTTTACCCATTTACAAATGTTTCTTGTTTTTGAGAAATAATTTCACTTAGTTTTTTGTAATCTTCACTAAAAAATTTAATGAAAATAATTTGTATGAATCACATTAATGTGGAATTCATTTAAGTCTAAATTGTGTGAGTCGAGGGATACCTTTACTTATGCCTTACACCTCTTTATTTATACACTAATCACAAAAGTGTCCTCCTGTTCTTGAAATATTGGCTTGATAATTTATGTCATTGTCTTGAAATATTGACTTGATAATTCATGTCACAATTACATTCTTATCTATATCCAATTTTACACGTATGTAAGAAGAGAATGTATCTTTCAGTAGATGTGTTGTTCAACAGTTTACATGTGTAATGTTTTCCTGTACAGTTTATATGTGTAATAAATAATGTTTTCCTGTTCAGTATAATAAATAGGTGTGTTGCTGTTTTGTTTGCATGTGTAATAAATATGTGCTTTCATGTACAGTTTACACATGTAATGCATGTTTTCCTGTACAGTTTACATGTATAATAAATATATTCCTGTACAGTTCACATGTGTAATAATTAGGTATTTTCCTGTACAGTTTACATTTGTAATAAAAAGGTGTGTTGCTGTTCAGTTCACATGTGTAACAAATAGGTGTTTTCTGTACAGTTTACATGTGTAATTTATAGATGTATCTCAAATTTTAAAGTTCTGTATCAATTTTATTTCAGATTTGACCAGGCAATGGTAGCATTTCTAGATTGCCTTCAGCAGGTGAGAGAATAATAGAAAATAGCAACCTACTTTCTTTAAACTCTTTATTGCCTAAAGACGGGGGTGGGTGGGGTGTATGTGTCATCTCTCAGTCCAACTGTTCTTCCCCTTATTCATGCATGCATTCCATATTATACATGTAAGATACTGGAGACATTCCATATTATACATGTAAGAGACTGGAGACATTCCATATTATACGTGTAAGAGACTGGAGACATTCCATATTATACGTGTAAGAGACTGGAGACATTCCAGATTATATGTGTAAGAGACTGGAGACATTCCATATTATATGTGTAAGAGACTGGAGACATTCCATATTATATGTGTAAGAGACTGGAGACATTCCATATTATACATGTAAGAGACTGGAGACATTCCATATTATACATGTAAGAGACTGGAGACATTCCATATTATATGTGTAAGAGACTGGAGACATTCCATATTATACATGTAAGAGACTAGAGACATTCCATATTATACATGTAAGAGACTAGAGACATTCCATATTATACATGTAAGATACTGGAGACACTCCGTATTATACATGTAAGATATACTGGAGGACATTACATGTTATACATGTAAGATATACTGGAGGACATTACATGTTATACATGTAAGATACTGGAGATGTACAAACTTTGTGGTTTATGGGTGGGTTATGGATGCCCACCGGTCTTAGAATTATTGGCTATCTGGGGTCAGTACAAGTAGGTGGTGACTGGGCAAATGGGTTGCAAGGGATGGGGTGGAGTTGGGTTAGCATCATAGAAGGAATGCTGAATAATCAGTAAAAATATGGTTGAACATCCTGTTTTCAGGTTTTAAGTATCAGTCTTATTGCAGTCAGTCCGTGTACACCTGTAATAATCTTATCTCAATGTATTTGTGACAGTTCACACCTAAAATGATCTCATCTCAATGTATCAGTAACAGTTCACACCTGTAATAATCTTCTCTCAATGTATCCGTGACAGTTTACACCTGTAATAATCTTATCTCAATATATTAGTGACAGTTCACACCTGTAATAGTCTCATCTCAATGAATTATTGACAATTCACGTTTGTAATAACCTTATCTCAATCTATCATTGACAATTCACTCCTATAATGATCTCATCCAATGCATCAGTGACAGTTCACAAATGTAATAATCTTATCTTAATGTATCAGTGACAGTTCACACCTGTAATAATCTTACCTCAGTGTATCAGTGACAATTCACACCTATAATGATCTCATCCAATGTATCAGTGACAGTTACACATGTAATAATCTTATCTCCATGTATCAGTGACAGTTCACACCTGTAATATTCTTAACTCAATGTATTAGTGACAGTTCACACCTGTAATGTAATTATTTCATGACATGTAAATGAAACCCCCTTCATGATATATTTCACATGACTAATGAAGGTTTAAAATACAGTGGAATAAAACATTTAAACAGTATAATTCTTAGTGACTACAGTGTGTTTAGTCTAACCAGGTTTAATTAAACATTCTTAGCTTCATAAATAATATACAGTGTACATGAATCCATTTAATTTATTATACCAAGTTTTTAAATTTTTATCAATACAGATAAGTATTATTTCATATGAAAAATATTGATATTGGAGGTGATCAAAAAGTTATTTCAAACTTTAAAGAGCTTACTTGACTGTGCTATTAATCTCTTATGTAACTACACCGATATAATAAAGTCTTACACTATCAGGCTGGCATAATTTTTAATGTAGATGTCAGGTAATTCTATGAATAAATGTATTTCTTCTCAAATTAGTATATGGTGGCCATTAAATACATGCTAAGACTATTCAGTATAGTTTAATGAAAATGTAACAAGAGTTGTTTAATTCATATGTAAGTTATGAAATTACTTGAGTAATTTCTAGTTTTTGTCAGTATTGGATGAAAATTATTCAAGTCTTCATAAATTTGAGATGGGAAATACAAATGTTTATCACATGACAAAATACAGTTAAAATATTATGTGCATTTATTTATCACAACATATATAAAATGATTATGTGCCTTTATCACAACATATATAAAATGATTCCAAGACAGTCATCTTTCACCCTTGTGACTCAATTGGGTTTGTCCGCGCACTTAAGGTTGTCAGTTGTGAGTGAAAGTTCACAAGAATAATCAGTGTAACTTAAGTTCTACTGATTACCTTGAAATTTGTTATGTGTCTATGCTCTTAAAATAAGTAACAGAAGAGAGTGAAAAGAAACAAGCTTTGTAAAATTCAAGAAATAATTTATTTCCCTAGAATACAAAGTGCAAATGAGAAAAAAAATTTACAGTATTGCAAATTAACTCCCAAAATAATCCAAGAATTAGAGACACAAGTCCTAATAATTTAAAGTCCTGAATAAAATTCAGTAGAAGTCCAGAATAAATCCAAAAACTGATGGTGATGGTGTGTCTGTGGTAGCTTGTTGAGTGTTGATGCGTCAAGTCTTTTGTTGAATCACAGTAATATAATTCCAGGTTTGAATTCACTATAAATTCCAGTGAATGTGTCTACCCAAGAATTGTATAAGAGTACTTTTGTATTTCCAAAGAAAATAATCACTTGAATTCAATAATTTGAAGAAATAAAATTTCCAGCCCAAAAATGAAATACAGGACACAACATATAATACAACTTGAAAGTGCTAGATCTTAAAAAGCACGACTGAAAAATCCTCTTGGTTACAAGATTATATACAGTGTGACCCCGCTATAGCATGCTCCATTATAACACCAATTCGGATATAACACAGTTATGGTGTGGCTCCCGAAATTTTATATACATGTATTTTTCTCGTACAAAAAAAAAATTCTTTCTTAAAATTACGAAAAACCTAAAAAAAGCTTATTATCATTTGAGGGAACAGGTCGCATATAAATAATACAAGACGATCGTGGTATGGCTTCTGAAATTTTATATGCATTTTTCTCATACACGATAAAATAGTGTTTTCTTCGTAAAAGTATGAAAAATAACGTGTAAAATGTTTATTCAGGAATCACACAGGGCTTCGCCAATGTCGCAAATTGCGATTTTTTTCCCCTTGTACCATCTGCTGATTTTTTTTTATTGGCGACGTTGTTGGCTGTTTAAACTTGTATATACAACCATTGGCTTGGAGTGGAGAAATTCAGAGGCCCCATGAACAGAAGCCGCAAAGTTGATATAAAATGCACTGAAATTTATCTATTGTTACATAAACAAATTCTTTGTCCATACTGACAAACCATCTTAACAGTGTATTGTTATATCATAATCCGTTTATGTTGACATCTAGCATGAGTACTGTATGTTTTGAGATATCTGCTTTTTTCAATTTTATATTTCTGGTAGCGGAGATGAACTGGATGAGGCATTATCTCATAATCTATCTTTCGTCGGATTTTCGGCCACTCGCTAGTAATTAATATATTTACATAGACTAACATTTGTACGTGGATGGTAAGAATAATTCCTTTTTTCACTCAGAATTAAATCCTTCAAAACATTCACATTTTCTGTAGTAATCCCGTCATCAGTCCAGAACACCTGCGTCTCTATTGTTGATTGACCCTTTCTTTAAATTTCTGATGCATGTGTGGAAGGCAGCATCACTCCACTACCGCAAATGTAAAAAAACAAAAACAAAAAACAACCCCCCCCTCCAAAACCCCAAGCTCTCACTTGTCTATTCAATAGGCAGGGAGGAACAGTAACTACAGCTGACCATATGAGTGTCAATTCATTGTTTTAAAAAAATGTACCCAGACAAAATAGCTGAAATTTCAAAGAAAACATTACCTTTGAAGCACCTATTGTTATTAAAACGTACTAAGCAAATGGGAAAAAAATCAGTCTCAATCATGCAATAAAATTTTTTGATGTTGCCGCCATAAGGAGAAATGGGCATTTGTTTGATTCTCTAATGCTGTCCTTCAGTGGTGACTTAAATAACACATGCACCCTTCATCAAAGAAAGCCGACTACAATCTTCAATAAAAACATAGAACCTTTCTTCAGAGGAAGTCAGTACCGAACTTAAATAAAAGCAATGGAATCTGATGGATTGTTTCATCTTCCAATGTGACTAGAACACTTTTACTTTGCCATGAAAGTTTCCTTTTTTACCGGAAAAAAGTTTATGCTTTCAAACTTTACTGACAGCGCTTAAAACACAAACTTTTACCGACTAGGGACTTACTGAAAAGTAAACGTGCTTCATCATTCGTTATGTGATTGTGCTATTTTTTCCACTGAATTCAGACCTAAATGACCTATGACAAAATTATTGAATATTTTAAATCTCTGTGTGCATATTTTCGATGGAATTATTTGTATTGTGGATTCTATGTATGTGACGTGATTTGTGGGTGAGTACACGATGTTGATACTTTATTCATTGCTATACATTAGACATGTATATATATATTCAGTATATACGTATATGTACCAATGCGTGGTTCTCTGAATAAAGTAAAATATTATATATGCCTTCTCTGTTTTCACTATAGGTGTATTTCTCATTTAATATGCATCCATTTAAGATGATAACTGTGCCACTGAAGCACGTATTTTTGCGCCCGCATTTATTACCTACCTCCCCCACCCCACCCCACCCCCACCCACACATTTTTTGGGGTACATGCATCATTTTCTTCAGCTAACTGACCTGGTTGCTTATAACATGGTTCGGTCTAGGACACGTTCAGGTTCTATGGCTCCCAACTACCATGTTATAGCGGGGTCTCACTGTAGTTCTCTACTTGACCTCGGGTCACAATTAGCATTTTCTAATAAAAACTATTACATAATGGAAAATATTCTTCTAGAATAATCCTGATGTTTACAGAATAAAAACCAGAACCTGGACTATGTAAAATACACTAACAAAATTCCAAAACCTAGACATAGACCCAAATAAACTTAATTACTTTTAATAATAATAATACTGATTTTAAACCCATACACATAGAGAATAATTTAGCTATGTATTAGTTGTTTACAGAAAAAAGTCAATTCAGGTCAGGCAGAAATGACCACAATTATGGACAAGGTCAAGTCCAACAATACAATGTTACATTACAATAGCATGTAATGAAATTTTAAAAAATTAAAACTAGCAAATAATGCAAATTAAATATACATAACAAATCATTTATGTTAAATTAAGGAAAACAAAAACACAAACATTAATTTTTTAACAACTGAATGAAAGATAAAAGAAATATTGCCTGGTGAATTCATAGACAGTAAATGTTTGAAATTTGATGCTCATCAATTTGGTTCCCTCTGCTTTAAAGGTCACCGGCCATACTCCAACATTTTTCTTTTTACATCAGATTTGCATTACATGATTAAAAGTAGTTATACTTGCACAAAAGAACTAAAAAATTATCAAGTGTAAAGAAGAAATAATAAGTTAATTACTCAAATGTCTCAATATCTTGCAGTTAAGTCATGTGATAGGTACATTTAAAATAACTCCTGGAAAAGCCATATAAGTGTTGCAACGTATTTCAGTGATTTCTTGTGATCAGATATGTTTAAGATAACTCAGTTTATGGAGAATGTGGAGAAAGTAGTTATATCAATGATGTCATGTGATCAGATAACTTAAGATGACACTGTCTATACAAGTGTCTGAGTATCTTTCACTTTAAGGTGGTGGTAGAGAAAGTAGCTATATCAGTGATGTCATGTGATCAGATAATTTAAGATGACACTGGTTATACAAGTGTTTCACTATCTTTCAGTTTAAAGAGGAGGTGGAGAAAGGAGACACTGGCTTTTGTCTACCATATAAAATGGATAAGGGCAAGATTGAGGACACAAGCACTGGAACATCCTACTCCTTGAAGTAAGTCATAGCACTGTTTCAAGATGTTATACTTTAATTTGGGACAACAAATCAAGTGCCATACATAGTCATGACTCGGGCACATCTCATGCCCATTGCTGCATTATTTACTACAACTTTAATATGGAAATGCCTAATCATGAATAAGGACTTATTATGGGTTAAGTGTACATGGGGAGCTGATTGGGGCGATTTTCATGGGGAGCTGATTGGGGCAGTTTTCACTATATTTGCCATCAGTCAGTCTAGTGCAAAAAAAAAAATCCATTCAGGATTCGTAAAAGATTATATTATTCCAAAATAATTTCTGAACTACAGCAGTTTGAATTAAAACATCATAGAAACATTGTCTGTCTTTAAGAAGTCATCATCACTGCAAAAATAATCCTATGTTATGTTACAGAACGGTTTTTGTTTAGTGTCAGGCTCACAGCCATACCTGATGTAATGACAATAATTCAGACCGAGGATTAATTTACCCTGTTCTTTTTTTTATGCCACTCTATGAATAATGGCTGTATGGTGTTGCCCTTGTATTTCTATTGATCCCTCCAGTTTATGGAACCACCTTGGCTGTTATTGAGCGCTTGTCGCTCAACCAAAAGATTGCATTTTCAAACCCTGCCTGGACCAGACTGGGTCGGTTTATATGGTGTGTCCCTGCCATAGCACTATACTCTCATTGCCATATCACTAAACATTCATTAAAGTCCCGACATGCCTTTGAACGCCAGTTGACCCAACTAGCTTAGGTGAGTTTTCTGGTACTATGTTAGGGCATTTGTGTTCAATAAAAGTAGAAACAAATTATATAAATGTTATATCAACTGCAAGTGAAATCCAGATTTGAAGCTTAATAGGAAAAGTTTGCAGTCAACTGAAATATATGTGTCTAACTTACAATCATACCTGGGGGTATTTAATAACAGTTGTGTCTAATCATCATACCTGTATAATACAATAATAGTTGTGTGTGTCTAACTTACTATCATAACTGGGGGTATTTAATAACAATTGTGTCTAACCATCATTCCTGTATAATACAATAACAGTTATGTGTCAAAATTACCATCATGCCAGTATGATTCAGTAACAGTTTTATTGCAGGCCAAGTTACTTTCATTTCTGGTACAGAAATGAAGCAATTTAAACATGAAATAAAATTATATTTTCATCCCTACTTTCATTTCAGTTATAAAGTGGATAACATGAATTGTCATTTGTTATGTCATATCTGACTTGGTTCATACATGATGTCTGTATCCTGAGTCAAGAAGACTGTACACATGGGACATGTTAAGTATAGACCTGACTTAGTTCATACATGATGAGTGTATGTCGAGTCCAGAAGACTGTACACATGGGATGTGTTAAGTATAGACCTGACTTAGTTCATACATGAAGACTGTATATTGAGTCCAAAAGACTGTACATATGGAACATGTTAAGTGTAGACGTTACCTAGTTTATGTATAATATTTTGAGATTCACTAAAATTGTCTGTACAATAAGTTTATGTATAATGTTTGTATGTTTAATGAAGTCATCTGTGCAATAAATATAATATTTATTACATAATATCTGGTGGGTAAGTCATATGTACAACAAATATTATGTTGGTGGTTTAGTCATATATACAATAAATATTATGTTCGAGGGTAACTCATATGTACATTAAATATTATGTCTGGTCGGTAAGTCATATGTACAATATATATTATGTTGCTGGGGAAGTCATATGTACAATAAATATTATGTTGGTGGGGAAAATTTAAATAATGACAAATGATAAGTATCCACCAAAAGTTGCCATTTCATTGTGAACACAAGCAGTTACACTTTACTAAAATTTGTGATCAATCCAGGGGCTTCCATCAGTGGAACAGTGAACACAGACAGTCACACTTCCCAGCATTTGTGGTCAATCCAGTGGCTGCCATCAATCGCACAGTGAACAGTGAATCATACTTGTATGCATTTGTGGTCAATCCTGGAGCTGCCCTCATTGACACAGTGAACACAGATAGTCACACTTTCCAACACTGGCTAATCATGGGTCTGCCATTGAGGGAACTGTGAACACAGTCGCACTTTCCTGCATTTTGGTCATTCCTGGGGCTGCCATCAGTGGCACAGCAAACACACACAGTCACACTTTACCCCTTTGTGTTTCTCTTACTATGAACTGGTTAGACATAAATCTGCCATTGCATAATGTACTTGCAGATCAATGTCAACATGATTCACTGAAATCACAAGTAAAAAAAATAATATGAATTTTAATGTACTTGGGAATTATGCAGTAGAAAATTTGAGTATACATTTTGTTTGTAGTTAGAGAAGCATTATGCTTTGGTGAGCACTATACATTCAACTTATATGGTGAATGTCTTGCATTAGTGAGCACTATTCATTATTTAGCACTATACATTCAACATTGCAGGGGAGTACTATACATTAGTCTAATGAGAGCTTTATGTTGGCAATCAGTATATACATTGATCAGCTTATACACTGACATTCAGCTGTATTGTTCCACACTTTACTTTGGACTCTGCTAGAGAAGCTGAGATTTGGGCCCTGATGCTTGGGCAACTTAAGGTCTCCATATTAACCAGTCCAGGCTTGCACCCAGGAGAGGTAACTCCAGCCTCACTTTAGTGTCAACACAACACAGTCACCATTGTATGCTGGTGAGCTCTAAACATTGGAGAACATTTTACATTAATAAACAATATAAATTGGTAGGCATTTCACATTAATGAGCACTATATATTGGTGAGCACTATACATTTATGAGTACTATACATGGATGCACTCATACACAAGTTATTATGTTTCTTCAGAATCCAGTTCAATTCAGAGGAGCAGTGGACCAAGGCACTGAAGTTCATGCTGACCAATCTGAAATGGGGGCTGGCATGGGTGTCCTCGCAGTTTGCCAACAAATGATCCAACATCCCGCAGCAAACATAACAGACTTTAACACTGAAATTATGCAGCTTTCTGATAAATACTTTTGGGCATAGATTATTGTTTGTTCTACCATCACTAACGCTATTGCTAAAAGTCAATAAAACTGACATATACCCAAAATGCTACAGAATTCTACCATCAGAATGAGTTCATGAGAAAGCTGTGTCCAATATTCCCACAGAAAAATTTTCAGTAAGACAGTAGATATCCCAAGTATTTGCCAAAGTTAGCCCACATTCAAGGTTGTTTTTCCTTATAAGTTAGCACACATTCAGGGATGTCTTACCTTGTAAGTTAGGACACATTCAAGGTTGTTTTACTTGCACTATTAACATACATGTGTTATCTGCAGAGGTTGTGAAAATAGGGTGACCATTGCAACACATGCTAATTGATAGTTATTATGTAAATTTGCCCTAATTATATACAGAATCTGAATAATTCAGTAAGTACACTTACCTTGCTGTATTGATTACTTACATGTATAATTTAGATAGGAAAATTTATCGGAATATGATGTTTATGGTGATGGTATTTAATATTCAATAAAACAGTTGAGCAACTAGTCATAATTGATGCCAGAATGTTGAAATTGTGCACATTTTATTGTTTCTGTGTGTGTTCTGTGTCTGTGTTACATGTCTATGTGTGTGTTCTGTGTCTATGTGTTATTATAGGTCTGTGTGCGTGTTCTGTGCCTATGTGTGTGTTATGGGTCTGTTTGTGTTCTGTATCTATGAGTGTGCTGTGTGTTTATGTGTGCTTGTGCATTTTAATTATTAGCATACATCTTTGACTTAGTAATATTAGAAAAATAAAAAATCACGAAAATAGTAATAGTTGGTCACTTTTTTATTTATCTGTATTAGTGATCCAGATTGCAATAATTTCTGTCAAACCAAGGTGCAAATTAATCTCTGAGTGTCTGTCTGTTCATTGTGTTCCATCATATTTGGTAAAAATTACAGGAACTTAAAATGTTGAGTATGAGATGTCACATTTGACATAGTAGATAAAGGTCAAAGTCCTTAGTGTCAACAAAGATCATAATATACAGATGACCAGTATCCAAGACACCATGCCTGTTAATTTTTGAAGTCAGCATCATCTTTATTATGCTATTAAATAACATAGAATGTATGGTTGTCTTCATTATCTTTGTCCTATAATACCGCGAAAAATAACAGAACCAAAAATAGTGTGCTTCCTTTCTGTTTTTTTTTCTTTACCATTCTTTCTTTCTTTCCATAATGCTAATTCTGTCTGCTCATCTCTCAAAGCACTAGTCTCCAGACTTACTGTCACCCAATACAGTAACACTTGTGTGCGTGTGTGTGTGTGTTAGCTTTCGCCTACACACATATTGTTTGTACAAAATTTAATAAACAAAGAAATAGCAACCATTGACGTAAACCATTTAATTTCACCATGTAGGTGTATGTCATCTTTCTCAAATTTTCTGCAAGTCACTTTTGGTGCTACTAGATTGTAAAAAATAATTTCATGAGATACAAAACGAATTTCTTTCTTCGTTGGTCTTGTTGGTTCTGTCATTCTATCAGATTACCACCGTTTTTCTCTCTGTCTCTTAGTCCCACTCTGTATTACAGACTGTAATGCAAATGGTATTGGATATGAGACAATCATATCTTCAAGATCGCTAGCACAAACTTCTACCAACACATTTTGAAAAGTATTGTATGACACAGATCGTCATTGTCGCTTGGTGTCTGCTTTCTCCTTGGAAATGTGTCATCATTTCATCTTGATTACAAACTTTCACGAAGTTTTACACACTACTTGAACTCTTTACATCTCACGGTATAGGTGTAAGCCATCGTTCTCAATTTTCTTGAAGTGCGTTTTTGCGTCTCTCAAATGGTGCAATAAAGTTTCAGGGGACGAACGAATTTCTTTTGGGCTGAATCAGGACTCTCTTGGTTTTGTGACAGAAGTGGAGAACATTGATTAAGGCTCGCTCATGTCGTCTTCGAATGGATTAGAACTAACATTTCAGCTCCTCTGTGTGTGTGTGTGTGTGTGTGTGTGTGAGAGAGAGAGAGAGAAGACGGTATGATGTTGCCTCTTACTTCTAGTTTCTCACTGGAACCGTTTCATCTTGATTGCAAAAGTTTCCTTTGGCTAGGTTTCTCACGCATCAGGTCACTATATAAGATTAGTGTCTTAGACTTTTTAGCGTATTCATTCAGTTCTCAGTCAAGAAGATGGACGAGTCAACACAGATCGACCTGCTGGTCAAAGATTTGCTGCGAGTCATACGAAAGCGTAATTCACAGGCGAAAGTGTCAACAAAACTCACCCTTCTGGTTTATGATTTAATGAGAGTCATAGAAAAGTGTATAAGTCCTGATGAAGTTTGCTATATCTGTAAGGTACATGGGCATTTGTCTCCAACATGTCGGCTTCGTCCAATAAAGAGAGACAAAAGTGAAGATACCTGTTATCGTTGCCAGGAGAAAGGACACTGGGTGTCAAAGTGCCCTAAGAAAAAAGAAAAGAAACAAGAGGAGAAAGTGGAGAGGGGACCAGAAGAAGAAAGTGATGATGAGGAAGAACTTGTGCCAGTGAAGAGATGGAAATGGAAAAATGGACAATTTGAGCCAATGTGTTGGCCTATAGCTTCAAATGGGAAATGATGTGATGTGAAATTTCATTGTAAATTCTAAAAATAGAATATACCAGAAAGAAAATGTAAAGTGTCTCTTGGTCTTGATTTTTATAATGAGAATGGTGTATATTGTTTTTGTATTGTCACTGCAAGGACATATGCTCTTTCACCTCTCTCTATCCCTCTGGATCATATTTTAGTTGGAACTGAAATGGAAGGGATGTTTTCCTTCACGTACGCACTTCAGGCATGCAAGCGAGATAAAATTTGACAGTCTGTTCATCCATCATTGTTATGTCTTGATTTTTCTAAACACTTTAGATAAATTTTCACACACGCATACACTGATGCCATAGAACGATAGTGTGTTTGTTTCTTTCCCTTAACAAAAAGCATATCCTTAACCAGAAAGTGTGTTTGTGTTTGTGTGTTTGTCTGCCCTCGTACGTTTTGTGTTTGTGTGTATGTGTGCACTCGTACGTTTGTGTGTATGTGTGTGTGTGTGTTTCATCTTAACAAAAAGACCTTGTCCCTACACTATGTGGATAGTATATAATGTTTTTTTCCTTCCTTTCTGTGTTCATAGTAGATATTGGGGTTATTTTCTTCCCCGTCTGTGTTGATAATACATATGGGGGTGTTATTTTCCCTTCCCTTCTGTGTGGATAGTAGATATGGTGTGTTTTTCTTCTCTTCCCTTCTGTGTGGATAGTAGAATGTGTGTTTGTGTACGTTTGCGTACGTTTGTGTGGATAATATAGTGTGTGTTATATGCATTCGCGTCCGTTTGTGTGGATAGTATGTATGGTGTGTTTTATGCGTTCGCGTTCATTTGTGTGGATAGTATATGTGGTGTATTTTTTTAATTCTCTTCCCGTTTTTGTGGATAGTATAGTGTGTGTTATATGCGATTGCGTACGTTTGTGTGGATAGTAGATATGGGTGTGTTTTTCTTCTCTTCCCTTCTGTGTGGATAGTAGAATGTGTGTTTGTGAGCGTTCACGTACGTTTGTATGGATAGTAGATATGGGTGTTTTTCTTCTCTTCCCTTCCGTGTGAATAGTATAGTGTGTGTTATATGCGTTCGCATTTGTTTGTGTGAATAGTATATGTGGTGTGTTTTATGCGTTCGCGTACGTTTGTGTGGATAGTAGGTATGGTGTGTTTTTATGTCAGGGTACAACCACCCTAGTTTAACATAGAAGTCCCATTGTCGCTAGGGTGCCCCACTATATTACTCAGAGGTGAAGGTACAGCAACAGCTGAATACTGCTCAGGAGGCACTGGAGTATGGTAAACAATTTCACACAAAAATTTTCTTGCATTTTTGTGTCATTTGTTTTGGCAACGGGGAGAGAACTGTGCAAAATATTTTCTTGCATTTTTATGTCATTTGTTTTGGCAACAGGGAGAGAACTGTGCAAAATGTCATCGAACACATTACAGACTCTGATGTAACTTTGTTTGTATTTTTTAAATTCCCCACCATTAGTGTGTGTTACCTTGTCATTAATTAATTTTGTGAAAACTGCAAATATGTTATTCTTCCATTGATCCCTGTTTCTTTCCTGTCATCAATTGATCCATCAAAGTTTATTTGAATTTCTTTTATTATTAAACTCCAAAGTTGTTTAATAAATTTGATGAAAATATACAGGAATATGGTCACCAGAAATAATAATGTACTGTGTGAACATACATTAGGAATTGTAAACATACACAAGGAATCCTTTATTACATAACAGTTATGTTCCTCCAGGTATATATTGTACCTAAAATTGGAAACTTCACAGCTGTGTGTGCCGTTTCCTTACCAAATAACTAGACATCATTCCATTGAATGAAATAGCCTTACCAGATAACTAGAAATCATTCCATTGAAATGAAATAGCATAACCAAATCACTAGACTAGTTCATGATTTATTCTTTTCACATAATATAAAGTAAACAGTAGTATTGATGTTTTAAATGCAGATTTGTCACTAAAGCAAATCACATACCATATCTTGATTGAAACGATTTCATTATATGTCTAAGGTCTAATGAACTCAACTTTTTATAGTCACGGTATATCTGTATTAGATTGTCTTCCACAGCTCATTCAATGTGACTTGAAAGGGCACCAAAGCACACGTCTCTGTGTCTGTTTACTCCAAGTGTGCATAATACCCAATAAACTTGTACATGAATGAAATGATCAAATTTCAAGTGACCAGTGATTATGCATTTGTGTGTGAATGTTTTGAGGATAGTAGATATGGGTGTTTTTCTTCTCTTCCCTTCTGTGTGGATAGTTTATAATGAGTTTTTTCTTCCCTTCCGTGTATTTGTTTTTATGCATGTACATACGTTTCTTTGTTTGTATTTGTGCATTTGTATGCGTGCACGTACGTTTCTTTGTGCGTGTGTGTGTGTATTGGTCTTTGTTTGCCCCTTTAAAACTCCCTTTATCCATATCAAATTCATGTCACGCACCTACCTACAGTAGGTCAGTCACTTGCAACACTGATGCCATTATTCCCCTAATGTTGAGCAAAGTGACGTCATTGAAGCTGGAAAGTTTGAGACTATAAATGTA
The DNA here is from genome assembly GCA_016617855.1 of Megalonaias nervosa. Classification (NCBI taxonomy): domain Eukaryota; kingdom Metazoa; phylum Mollusca; class Bivalvia; order Unionida; family Unionidae; genus Megalonaias; species Megalonaias nervosa. The sequence goes on from JAECUM010004901.1 coordinate 15,080, forward strand.
GACTTGGGTTTTCCACAGGTTGTATCTAGAAATAGATACTAGGTCTAAATGAAAAATGTGATTCGCGTTCATGTTCGGCTGTTGCCATTATTCCCCTAGTGTTGAGCAAAAGGACGTCATTGAAGCTGGACAGTTTGAGACTAATTATAGACTTGGGTTTTCCACAGGTTGTAGCTATAAATAGATATTAGGTTAGTTCATAGAACTTTACTACAAGATGAGATTATAAATAGATAGTGGGGATTTCCTTAGGAATTTACCACAAGTTGTAGCTAAAAATGAATACTAGGTTTTTCGAAAAGGAATTTCCGACGTCATATTTGTGACGTCATGCGCATGCGCTACAAAATTTGGCGCATGGAAAATCTAAATGAAAAATGTGATTTGCGTTTGTGTTCAGCTTGTTGCAAGTGTCCAGTACCGTGATGTCATGCCACCTGTTCCATTCCTATTGTTCCCATACAAAATTCCCATAGACTCTATAGTAGCCCAGGGTGTGCCATTTGTCCATATAAATCTTGTCCGTCTATAGTCCCACCCATGTTATTTTTCCCCAATAAGGTCACATGAGCGCGAATGCATAAAACATACTATACTATCCACTGACACGAACGCGAATGCATAAAACTTTGTACAGAAATGAAACAGGTGGCATGACGTCACGGTACTTGCTACATTGTTGCAAGTGTCCAGTACTGTGACGTCACCCCACCTGTTCCATTCCTCTTGTCCCTATACAAAATTCCTATTGTCCGTAAATAGGCCCAGGGTAATATTTTGTCGCTATAAATCTTGTCCATCTATAGTCCCACCCATGTTAAAATACCCCATGTTAAATTCCCATTGTCGCCAGGGTACAACCCCCCCCAGTTTAACATAAAAGTCCCATTGTCGCGAGGGTGCCCCACTATACTACTCCTCTGACTCTGTTCCCCTAGCACGAAGTCTCACACTCTGAAATAAAAATGTCAGTGATCGAAAAACTAATAGCTCAGTGGAAGCACATTATCTATATACCCTTGCTAAACTGGTATTGATTCTGTTCTTGTATACTGAAAAACACCCTCACCTCAACCTGACACTAATTTATATACAATTACTGAGGGTTTGCAAGGTATGCAAATGGGAATAAATAGCACATGTGAGTGTTTGTGGCTGCCCAAACAAGGCTTAATGGCTGCCCAACACAGGTTAAATTGCAGGTCAACCAAGGGATAATGGCTATCTATCCAAGATAAATGGCTGCCAAATGCAGGCTAAAGGGCTGCCCAATGAAGACTTAATAGCTGACCAATTAGGGTTTAGTGACTGCCCAATCAATCAAGGGTAAATGGCTGCCCATCCAAGGTTTAATTACTGCCAGCCAAGGCATAATGGCCACCCAACCAAGGGCAAATATACTTGTTGAACCAGCCGAGGTCTGTGACTGGCCTGAGCTCTCTGTTGGCCTTGGGCACCCGGAAAATCCTGGAATAAAATACCAGAGTTTGCCTTGCAAAGTTTCTCTACTGCTTGCTTGACAAGTAGATAGCAGATCTTTTCCAAAATATCTGCCTCTCTGGAGTGGATGGAACGTTTGTCATGGAAGAGAAAAGTGGAGGGGGGCTGGAAAAATTAAATCTGCATTTCCTCCACAACAAGGAGAACAAAAATGATGTATTGTAATGTGAGAAATTTTTACTGAGTACCAATTGCCCTTAACTAAAAAAACCAATTAAATATTGGGTTTGGGGCAAGTAGAATATCTCAAAAACGGCTTCGATGACAACTATTTTCAATTGCATCAGCCTGTTTAGTACACACCGTTTTGCAGAATCGTCATATAGGAAAAGAGCTCGTTTTTGCACTGTGAGCATCACATGGTGTCAAAAATGACCATTGGACATGAAAATTGCACGTTATAAATTTGGGGTTCTGGTGCATAAACTTCTGCTATGAACTGCCATAGAAAGTGTGTGATTTAGATTTTTAACGTAGCTTTAAGAATTTTTCAGTCATATCGCTACGATGCCTTCAGTGTGACAGTTTATAGTGATGTCCCGCACTTGGGCATCAGGCCGCAGACATGTAGCATGATGTCCCACCCAATAACATTATACTGACACCAGGCCTACCAGTCCTAACACTAACCTCTTAATGCTGGGCGCCAAGCGATGCAGCTGTTAGTACCATTTTGAAAAGTCTTTGGTATAACTCGGTCGGGGTTCGAACCTGCGACCTCCCGCATCCGAGGCGGACGCTCTAACCACTAGACCACCGGAGCGGTCTGAAGTGCCATTGACTTCTCTGGTCAAGTGGATACTATTCTTATGCTTTGTTTTAATATAGGTATCCAAAATTATGAACCTTTTGACTTCACATGTCTATTTAATTTTTTTATGATCTTTTTTTTATACTAGGTTGCTGATTGCGGCATTCAATTTGTACATAAAAACTGGTCCCTGCCCTCTAACGAGGCACGCCTTACACCAGAGAACAATTTCTGGTAATCGCAAAATCTCAAAGTTTCATTCACACTATCAAAAGAATAAAGTAAATGGTATTTCGGTTTAAGGTAACAAAAACACAAGTCTGCTCTTACTAAATATAGTTGCTACATTTGTTTTACAGCGATTAAAAAATTTCCGATAATTGTTGTAGCGACAACAATTACTTGCTGTAAATCGTCTGAAATTTTCTTCACTTCCGTCAAGCAAGTAAACAGATTAGCCAGTTGGCTTTAAATCACACTGCATTTGCGCAGTGCTTGGCCTTAATCGTATTAAACCTATCTATCTAGTTCATCGGTGTGAATTTAGTGATCATATCGTGCATATAATGGCGTCATTAACTGTGAGAAAGATAGACCAGATCCAGGGTAAAGTGGCGTCGGGTGAGGGAAACAGTAAAGTTTCTGTAAGCTTTGTCTGCCAGAGATGTCGGCAGCCTCTGAAAATAGATCCATCTTTCAGTACACTAGATCTGAACCAGTGGAATGAGGTCACAGGTAACCAAGATAGTGGTGATTTTTCACTTTAATATGCTACTTTGTTATAGTATTCTCACCCAATCCCTTTTGTTTGTACCTCCCCCCCCCACCGATCGGTGCATAGAAACACCGCTGTAACGGAACGCATTGAAAACACCGAAATGCAATATCGTATATACGGATCAGGGTCAAAACGGACTGGTATCAAAGTGCCATTGGCCAAAACGGACTAGTGTTACAAAGGCCCAGTCCAAAGAGGCCTGACCCCAAAAAGGCCCATTGATGTATCAATTACTAATTACTAATATTATGTACAAAAAGTAACTAATACATAAAGTCCTTATGTTTTATTATGAAATATCTATAAATGCTGTGCAGTAATTTAGTAAAGTAACATTGTGCAGTATGTCACAATTGTACGTGAGTGATCACGAAATTAATTGCGACATGATGGGATAGATTGACAAGAAGAAAAGGTAAAATGTCTAACTAGCATTAGCAACAGAAGACAAAATAATGCTATCGCAATTTCAGATTTATAAGTCTATTAAAAAAAATTACAACAATTAGGGATAATACATGAATATTAAATTCTAATATCATATTCTACATATATACCTTACACTGCAACAATATTGCATGTAATGGCTGTCAAATAAATTTAACAGTACAATATAGTATGCAGTTCTAAAATAATGGTCGCAGATAATCACGAACTATACAAATATGCATAAATAGATATTCACTTTTCAGCAAGAAACCTTATACCACAACACAATTGCACAATGTGGCTGTCAAATTCTAAAATAACAGCTACAGATAATCACGAACTATACAAAGATGCATAAATAGATTCACTTTTCAACAAGATACCTTACACCACAACAAAATTGCACACAATGGCTGGCAAAGTTAATGGTGCCATATAGGATGCAATCCTAGAATAGCAGCAGCAGATAAGTACCGAAATATAAAAAACATACTATAAGAACATGCATACATAAATATTCACTTTTCAACAAGAAACCTTATGAAACAACAAAATTTCACACAATGGCTGTCAAAAATATCAGTATAAGTTAGGATGCATTCCTAGAATAACGGCACACGTTTATTCGTGATTTCCATGCCTTTGTTTTTCTAGTGTAGATCACAAGACATAAAAGACTGGATAGACAAGAATGTTGAAACACAGTGTTGCAACACGTGATTAAAAATGTGGCTCTCAGAAAGTCCCATAAGTCTCATAACAGATGATTTTATTGGTCATTCTAGAAAAGAAAACAATCACATACAGATCTTAAATTCATGCTTAAAGACAAGTCCAGTTAACTTACGTGACTGTATGTGTGACGCAAAGTTCAAACATTTTGATTTAATACTACATACAGGGCCTTATTTTGTGATTTCAGTTTACTGTAATAGGGGAAGTTTGTTCAAAATTTATTGACTCTTTTCAATCAAGACTGAGAAATCAGTTGCTGACCAAGGTAAACGGACCAACACTACTGGATTTGACCGATGACGAATGGACCAGTAACAATTGCGAGGCCTTTAACCACGCGTTAAAGTAGATTGGAGAGTGGAAATAGAACCCTCTGACAGAAGTTGTATCTTATTTAAACGACTTAGTGGATGGATATTTCAAAGACTTGAGAAGTGCATTAATGAGACTGGTAATACCAACTCGCTGACAGTTAGAGACAATTTCAAATTTCAAAGACGGAATGGGTGGCACAGACTATCAAAAAAAGACAAAAACTGTACAAAAAATTCAGAAGCTTTATTTATACAGACAGTAAATACATGACATTATCAGATGGACAGTCAGAAATCGTGGATCCGAGGACACATGGAAAAAACCCAGGACAAAGAAAACGGAAAAAAACAAAACAAATGAACACTGACAAATAAAAAGACTAAGACAAACAAATAGCATAATTTTAGATATGGTATACTGCAATGAACACACTGCTTGTCCCATGGTAATTTCTGCGATCCCATGTATAAATCATATATGCTATTAATTTGTTTGAATCGGCTCGCTATTTTCGACCTGATTTTCAAAACCGCATACGTTGCAAATCCACTGTTTGAATACTAATAAATTGATAATTTTAAATGCTCGCATTTCTTATACATATATTTTAATCATGTTCAGATTTCATATTAATAAGATTTATATTATAATTTTATGATTGGTTATGTAATACAGTGTATATAAAGATGTATATACTAGAACAGGGTGGTCCATCTTCTTCAATCCTGCGGGCCACATCACCCAAAAATGTAATGTTCGTGGTTCATGCATGCTGATTTACATTATAATTATAGAACTAATTATTGTATGAGCGCAGGCCACACAAAAGATTACCGCAGCCACAGGCCACCCTGTATTAAAATGTCCAGTAAGGCAATATGTTAATTACTTAGTATATTTTAAGGAACGAATTTATATTGTTACATGTAGGCTCGTACAAAAATAACAAGAGAAAAGAGTGAAGCCAACAAGCTTTGTAAATTTTAACAAAATAATTTATTTCCCTAGAAAACAATGTAAAAATTGGAAATAGGACTTACGGTTTGTGAATATAATCCAGAATTTAATCCTAAGATTAAAAAATACAAGTCCTATCACTAAACAGTTCTAATAGAATCCGGGTTCGAATCTCGATGAAATTCCAATATGGAGGTGATGATGTCAGATGTCTGTACTGATGGGAACAGATCCTCGATCGAATCACAATTTATAATGTTTCCGTTAAACTCCAGAATAAATTTCCACTGAATTTCTTTCTCCCAAAACTTTTTTACAAAAAAGTACACTTGTTTAGTTTTCTAGAGAATAAATTATTAAATTCCAAAAAATAGAAAAACTTCAGAACAAGCCAGCATCAACAATATAAAACACCTTGTACCTTCAAGGTGTTAAGAATATGACTAACTGAAAAGCTCTCAGAATGGGTATTAAACCCAACTAAAACATCATCAGATTCTCGCGCGATAGATCACGTGGCCTCTTAACACTTGAACAACGCAATAGAAAAAAATGAAATTTGTCACGTAGCAAGAACAGCCATATCTAAAAACCAAATTCTCACACCTAAAATATATAAAAATAAAACACTGTTTATTCAGACTAACACTTAGGCCGAAATGACCTTGGCAATAGCCAATCATTTTCGCGTAGTGTTTACAAACTCTATGTACCAGAGTGAGCTAAAAATAGTGCTAATGTAATAGCTTTTACATTCTAAATAAACTGAATTTACTGGAAAAAGTATCGAATACCATGAAAATAATCATGACAATAAAATGTAATGAAACGAAAATAAAATAAATTTTTTTTTTAGAACTAACACAAGCAATTTAATTACATATATGTAACACTTCCCCCCATAAAGAAAAAGAAAGATTTATATAATAAAGCTTTCTTTTTACCGTATGTAAATTATACATGAGGTAAAATAAAATTTCATAAGAAAATTCTTATAATTATATAAAGTGTACATGAAATAATATTTCTATACACGGGAAAGTGCATCTGAAATCAAATTATCTTTTCCCTTGTTGTGCCTGATGTTGAGATTATATTCTTGCAACAACAAACTCCACCTTAATAATCTTTGATTTTTATTTTTCATCTTGTCGATGAAAGTAAGGGGGTTGTGATCACTATACACAACAACTGGAGAAGGAGCTAAGCTAATGTAAACTTCAAAATGATGTAAAGCCAATATTAAAGCCAAACATTCCTTCTTGACTGTTGAGTAATTTCTTTGGTGCTTATTTAATTTCTTAGAGAAATAGCACACTGGGTGATCAACACCATTTCTATCTTCTTGAATCAATACTGCTCCAACCCCAACATCACTTGAATCCACAGATAATTTAAAAGATTTACTGAAATTTGGAGCTGTGAGAACCGGCGCACTTTTGAGTATGGCTTTTAATCTATCAAAAGCCTCCTGACATTTTTCAGTCCAAAGAAACTTGTTTTTCTTACTTAACAAGTTTGTCAGAGGTTCAGCAATATTATTAAAATTGGAACAAAACCTTCGATAGTATCCGGCCATACCCAAAAATCACATCAGTTGCTTTTTACTGACAGGCACAGGGAAATCAGAGATAGCCTTGACCTTAGCATCTATAGGTTTAACTTGACCATGTCCCACAATATGTCCTGGAAAAGTTATACAAGCACGGCAGAACTTACTTTTAGATAAATTGATTGTCAAATTTGCATCAGTGAGTCTTTCTAAGAATTTACGAATCGTGGCTAGATGTCCTTTCCAGGTGTCATTGTAGATGTTGACATCATTGATGTAAGCATCACAATTCTCTAGACCAGAGGTAATCATATTCATCAAATATTGAAAAGTACTTGGGGAACTCTTCATCACAAAACGGCATTACTTTATATTGATAGAGTCCATCTGGAGTCACAAATGCCGAAATTTCCTTTGCTCTTTCTGTTAGTGGAATTTGCCAAAATCCTTTCAGAAGGTCAAATTTGGTGACGTACTTGGCATTTCCAATTTTACCAATACAATCATCGATTCTTGGTAATGGAAATGAATCTGTTTTTGTCACACTATTCACCTTCCTGTAATCAGTGCACATACGGAATGTTTTATCTGGTTTCGGAACAAGTATACATGGTGAACTCCAATCACTTTTACTGGGCTCTATGAAATTGTTCTCCAGCAAATACTGAATTTCCTTTTTCAAGTATTCTTGTTTGAAAGCGTTCATCCTGTATGGGTGTTGTTTCACAGGTTTTGAATCTACAGTTTCAACGTCATGAAAAATTTTGTTTGTCCTCATTGGAATATCTGGAAACAAATGCTCATATTCGAATAATAACTGTTTAAGTTCATTTCTTGTTGTTGTAAATGTAAAAGTTTCTGCTCCAGATTTTTCATAATTTCCGAATTCCGAAGATTCCAATTGAATTTCTTCACTTATATCCTCAGTTTGTGGGACAGGTACAACTAAATTAATTGCATGATTTACTTGGCTATCTCTCTCAATATACTAGTACTCCATTAATTTATTTAGATCAGAGTGCTAATATTATAATTTAACTCATTCATTTTCTTCTTAACTTTGTAAGGGCTGTAAAATCTAATTTGAAGAAAACTTTGAAGAATGAGCAAGAGAGAATGAACTCCATTACAAAACGCAAAACTTCTCTCAAGTAAAGTTCTTTGAAACCATAATTTCACTTTTGACTTGAATTTCTGAGTGCCAAATTCAAGGATAATAAGCTGGAAAATTCCAGACATAAAATTTGACCTTTGACCAGATTGGACAGATTTAGGAAGGCCAAATTGAATAAAAAACTTTATCAAAGCTTTTACTGTGGTTTTGGTTTTAATATTCCTCAAAGGAATTGCCTCTGGGAATCTTGTTGACGCACACATAATGGTCAACAAATATTGGTTGCCTGACTTGGTCTTAGGTAAGGGACCAACACAATCTACCATAATTCTGCTAAATGGTTCGTCAAATGCAGGAATAGGTTGCAAATGAGCCTTAGGTATCTTCTGATTGGGTTTTCCTACCACTTGACAAGTATGACAAGATCTACAAAATGTACAAACATCACTTTTGATTTTTGGCCAATAAAAGTGTGTCAAGATCTTGTGATAAGTTTTATTTATCCCTTATTGACCAGCTAGAGGAGTTTCATGGGCCAAACTAAGTATTTCCTGTCTGTAAGATTTTGGAACTACAATCTGATAGTCCACTGACAACTTGTCACTAGCAGGTACCTCGGGAGGTCTCCATTTTCCCATAAGAATTCCATTTTTAATGAAATAGCAAACAGGTACTTCATTGGCTTCAGTTTCACTAATGGCCCTCTGAAACAAACAGGAGATCTCAGGATCTTTTTCCTGTTTGACAACATGTGATTGTCGTTTGTCACCCTGATTAGATAACAGAGAATGAGTAGTTAAAAGAGGATCACTGTGATCAATACCTTTTGACTGATCCAAATTAGAAGTGAATGTGACCTCATCAAAAGCTTGACCAATACATGTGTCAGCTAAAGGAATATTTTCCTTATCAAAATCATTCTCAAGAGCTTTCTTTGCCATAGCTCTGGTAACTGCACAAGCTAGGTATAAATCAGGGTATTCTTTTTCAATAGGATCAACTTTCTGATCCAAAGAAGGCTTGTCAGTTACAAGTGGATTAACCTCAACCTTGTCACCAGCTAGGTTGCTGCCTAGTAACAAGTGAATGCCCTCAACGGGTAAATTAGACACTATTCCGACTGTCACAGGTCCTGAAACTAAGTCTGATGACAAATTTACAGAATGGAGACGAACATTAACAAAGCTGCACTCTACTCCCTGAATGAGAACACTCTCATCAGAAGAGGACTTCTCAGAAAAGGCAAAGTACCTGATAATAAAAGACTCTGAGAAGCTCCTGTATCCCTTAAAATTTTAATAGGGATAGGATTGGCCAAGTCACCCAAGAGTGATATAGAACCCTTCGACATGAATAGTTCATAATTCTCCATAATAAAATCAGACTAGGGTTTATTAGATGCAACAAATGTATTGTTTTCAATACATGACTGTGACCTTGACCTCTTAGAAATAAGAGCATTTGGGATAGGTCTATCTTGATTCTGATGCCTATATTTCAGTCTGAAGGAATCAGAAATGACATGTCCTTTTTTCTTGCAATGGGTACACGTAGGAATAGACAAGGATTTTGAATCAAGTTTATTAGAAGCTTGATTTTTAGAAGTTGTGCCAGATTGAGTTTTAGAAGGAGTCGTATTAGGCTGAAATACCTTACTACTAATAGACTGCTGAGTGAATGATTTGCCTACAACATGAACTTTATGAGTTAAAGAATATTTATCAGCAGCAAGAGCAGCATTTTCCAAGGTTTCGATCTCATGCTCGTCAAGATACATTCTAATGTCACTATGGACACAGTTCCTGAAGTCTTCAAGTAATATGAGTTGTCTGAGACTTTTGTAATCTTTATTGACCTTTCTAGAAGAGCACCACCTATCAAATTGTTGTGCTTTTTCCCATGCAGATTCGACATAGGTCTGGTCAGTTGGTTTCCTAGAATTCCTGAATTTTTGCTAATAAGCCTCGGGGACTAACTCATAACCCTTCAAAATACAGTCCTTAACCATATCATAGTCAGCTCTCTGCTCTAGTGACAGTGAAATGTAAATATTACGAGCTCTACCAGTAAGTACACATTGCAGTAATAGAGTCCAGAACTCCCTTGGCCACTTCAAATTTTCGGCAACTTTTTCAAAATAAATAAAATATTTGTCTACTTCTTTTTCTCTAAAAGGGGGCACTAACCTGATATTTCTTGTAATGTCAAAACTTGAATTTGTATGTGAAGTGAGATCATGCTTTTCACTTGCCCGTTCAAATTCTTTCATTTTAATTTGAAATTCCCTTTCATCCTTCTCTCTTTGTAATTGCATCTGTCTCTGTCCTCTTTCTCAAATTGTAATTGTTTATCTTACTCCCTCTCCTGTCTCTCTCTTTCTCTCTGTCTCCGCTTTTTCAAATTGCAATTTCATTTTTTTATCATTCTCTCTTTCCTGTCTCTCTCTCTCTCTCCTCTTCAAATTGTAATTTCAGTTGTTTATCATTCTCTCTTTCCTGTCTCTCTTCTTCTCTTCAAATTGCAATTGCAATTGCTTCTCTTCAAATTGCATTTGTTTTTCTTTCTCCCTTTCCTCTTTCTGATGCTTCAGCTTCCTTAACTCCAATTCCATCTTGTATTTCATTTTTAATTCCATTACTTTTATGTCAGAGTCTGATACCGACTTACTGACCGAAGCCAAAACACTTTTATCAAGAACATTCTTCTCTACCAAATATTGAATCAAAATGTTTTTAATTTCTTGTTTCGTTAAGGAAGATTTTGCCTCAGAAAGATCGTACTTTCTGGCAAGTTCAAGCAACTCATCTTTTTTCAAACTATCCAACTGCTCTTGAGTAGGACTAGAAAGAAAAGTCTCCACTTTTAATGAGATTGTGAATGAAAGCCTGTTGTTTTCACTAAAGATTTCAAACAAAATGTAAAATAGTACTTGGGATTTAAAAACTAGGGGAATTTAAATTTCAAAAAACAATTTTCTGAAATATTTAGCCAAATTCATATATCCAACGACGAGCAACCCAATTTTCTCCTGTTATGTGTAGGCTGATACAAAAATAATGAGAAAAGAGTGAAGCCAACAAGCTTTGTAAATTTTACCAAAATAATTTATTTCCCTAGAAAACAATGTAAAAATTGGAAATAGGACTTATGGTTTGTGAATATAATGCAAAATTTAATCCTAAGATTGAAAAACACAAGTCCTATCACTAAATAGTTCTAATAGAATCCGGGTTCGAATCTCGATGAAATTCCAATATGGAGGTGATGACATCAGACGTCTGTACTGATAGGAACAGATCCTCGATCGAATCACAATTTATAATATTTCCGTTAAACTTCAGAATAAATTTCCACTGAATTTCTTTCTCCCAAAACTTTTTTACAAAAAAGTACACTTGTTTAGATTTCTAGGGAATAAATTCCAAAAAATAGAAAAACTTCAGAACAAGCCGGCATCAACAATATAAAACACCTTGTACCTTCAAGGTGTTAAGGATATGACTATCTGAAAAGCTCTCAGAATGGGTATTAAACCCAACTAAAACATCATCAGATTCTCGCGTGATAGGTCACGTGGTCTCTTAACACTTGAACAACGCAATAAAAAAAATGAAATTTGTCACGTAGCAAGAACAGCCCTATCTAAGAACCAAATTCTCACACTGAAAATAAATAAAAATAAAACATTGTTTACTCATACTAACACGTAGGCCGAAATGACCTTGGAAAAAATATCAAATCCCATGAAAATAATCATTACAATAAAATGTAATGAAACAAAAATAAAATAAAAAAGAATTTTAGAACTGACACACAAGCAATTTAATTACATATACATGACAATATATATATATATATATATATATATATATATATATATATATATATACACACACACACACATTCATGTTTTCTTCATGAGGTTGTATGCTGAGGCCACAGACTTGTCAGTTTAGTTGATATAATTTGGGATGTGTTTATTTCTGTTGTTGCTATATTTAATCTTACTTACTCTCCGAGTGGGCACATCAGACTTGCCTTATTTGTATAATAATTTTTAAACATTTATGTGTTACATGAAACAAGTACATTTTGAAATATGTTGCAAAAATTGACCTTGTGTATTAACCCATTTCTGCAACTATCCAGTATTCCATACTCTTCCTCCAATAGCAGAATAGGTTTAGAAAAACGGTTAACAAAAGAATGTCGATATGCTTCAAATCATACACTAGCCAACCAGTGATATACTATGTGCTGTTAGCTAGTACATTTATTGTATATACCAGTAACGGTAATCAGTATGGAAAATGTAACTACTCTGAATTGTGCGCAAACAACTTTTGTTGTGATATAAATACTGCAGTAAGTAAGGAAATGATTTGACACACCATTTATGGTCATTTCTTTGCATTTAGACCATTAAAATAATTGTTCGCGCATAATTCATGATAGTTACACTTAAACTTTACAGCTGTTTCACTTGCTGGTTGGTGCAAATCTCACACATCCTGGAACTTAAGACAATAAGAAAAATGAAATTGTTAATAACCACAATATAATAATCAACTTAATAAATCATTATTAATATGTGTTTATTAGTAACAGCTTAAGCATTAAACTCATGTATAAATTGCAATACACGCTGTTAATATTAATATTTTTACTTTCCAAACTGTTGCCAGAATGCGCAATTTCCAGCTGCTTGTTAATTTGAGCTGCATCACTTGAAGTAAAGAAAGTACATATTAATTTATTATACAACAAATATTAAATTTCACAGATATGAATTATACATACACAACCAATATACACTATGGTATATATATGATATAAATGAAGTGTGTTTCATTGTTTTAATTGTGCTCCGGTGCGTTTCGGTGCTTCTATGCACCCCCCACTGAATTGGAAAACAGAAGGCATCAATGATATCAAAAATGCACAAAACCTTGTCATTTCATTCATTTATATATCAGTTTTAACATGACTGTCACCAGGGGGTCTCAAACACTGTAAAGTTGTTGGCATTTCAAATCAAAAGGGAATTTCTTTAGCAACAAGGCAGCCAAATTTGCTTGGACCAGGCTTTGTTTTCAAGCAACAGATGTGGTGTAGTTCACCATCTTTAAAAATTACAATAATTCCGTAAATTTTGGATTTACATCTCTTGAACAATCATACACAAATGTTCCTCCTATTTCTTATACAAATTTGTTTTAGAAATGTTAAAGTAGACATTGTAAATATTGGACGCAGACAGCACAGTTTTGCTGAAATAAACTTATTCTAGAAACCAGGAATGGACGGCTAGCAGTCTGTTTCTTTTTTTACATGGGGAGCTTCCATTTGGGTTGAAACGCAAATAATTCAGTTACAAATCAGTGAATGAAATTACTGTTTTGTGCATTTTTTAAAAATCCTTGATGCTTTTCAATTTTAAAATCAGTAGGGGGTTAGGAACAAATGGGATTGTGTGCTAGTATAGTAAAGAATTAATGAAATGAAACAAAGGAATGTGTTCTCCAAAAATCCTTAACCCAATCCTACATCATGTCCACATGTTTAAAATTGTTGAAATTAATACAAATGTGAAACTTTATAATGCATACACTGTTGCATTGAATATTTCTGTGTATATACACTAAGCTGCAGCACGCTCTGTTATAACATAAATTCAGATATAACATGGCTGTGGCGTGGCTCCTGAAATTTCATATATATGTATTTTTCTTGTATGCAAAGAAAATATTTTTCTTCGTAAAAGTTCAAAAAATAACATGTAAAAAGTTTACTTTCATTTTGAGGAAGAGACCATATACAAATTCTAATATAAAACGACCATGTTGTTCCTAGTGAAATTTTTCTCTACACGAAGAAATAGTTTTTCTTCTTAAAACTGAAAAATAATGTGTAATTCTTTTTCTTATTGGCTACAAAATATACCCTCTGGTGATTTTTTTTGTGTGAAATATTTTTAGCTGTGTAAACTTTTTATCAGGGGTAAAACTTGACATGAAATTTAGAGAGAAGTGACTTCTCCTTTTGGACAGAACAGGGAGAAGTGGAAGCAAAGCAAGATACACCATTCATATGAGTCTGTATAGATTATGAGATTGTCTAACACATTATGCTATTTCATTGTCACAACTGCATAATGTGACTAATCTAATTTTTGCCACCCCCTTTTTTCTCTATGGGTTCTTGTTTGTATTTTGATTTTTTTTTCTCTGGTGCCAGTGTTATATACCATGTCAGTTTGGACAGCAGCACTTTTTAAATTTTGTATGACATTCCATTGAATTAATGGCAAATTCAGTTTGCTTTCAAGTACAGTTATTTTGTCTTATTCTTTTTACTTTACATATTTTACAGGCATTTTAGCTTTTATCTTGATTCTGTATTACTCCTTGAGAATCTGGATTCTGTCCTTGAATCAGTAATAGACCAATAGATCTGTCCCAGTAAGCAGGGTCAATAGTTGATTGATCTGTCCCAATAAGCAGGGTCAATAGTTGATTGATCTGTCCCAGTAGGCAGGATCAGTGGTAGACTGATAGATCTGTCCCAGTAAATAGGGTTAGTGGTAGATTGATGTGTCCCAGTAAGCAGGATCAGTGGTAGACTGATAGATCTGTCCCAATAAATAGGGTCAGTGGTAGATTGATCTGTCCCAGTAAGCAGGATCAGTGGTAGACTGATAAATCTGTCCCTATAAGTAGGGTCATTGCTAGATTGATCTGTCCCAGTAAGCAGGGTCAGTGGAAGACTGATCGATCTGTCCCAGTAATGATTTTTTAAAATTCTAATGGTTGTTAAAACTTATCAGGACATGTACAAACAAGTATCCTTTAAGTAGATTTATCTTACAGATAACATTTAAGTATACTTGTCTGACATAACATTTAAGTATGTTTGTGTTGCATGTATCATTTAAGTACATTTGTCTTGCATGTATCATTTATGTACATTTGTCTTACAGGTATCATTTAAGTACATTTGTCTTGCATGTATCATTTAGTTACATTTGTCTTACAGGTATCATTTAAGTACATTTGTGTTACATGTATCATTTAAGTACATTTGTCTTACATGTGTCATTTAAGTAGAGTATTTGATCAGATTTTGTCAAACAATTGATGATTTTTAAGTGATATCTCAGACAATTATTTTCTTACCTTACAGCTCCTTTGGTCACACAAAAAGATGATGAAGAAACATTGACATTTCCTGAAAAGGTAAATATTTTACTAAATTGTAATATTTTGTTCTCATTTGTAAAAGCTCTTGTTAATGCTTGAAACTTAATGATAACTTTTTGCCAAGTTATAGGAAGATTACAAAGGATTATCAATAATTGTTTTTATTGGTTCATAGTGTGAGAAAAATTAAATGGTAGGAAAGATCATGAAGTTAGAATTGCTATGCAAAAATAGGAAGTTTTGTTTGTGTAAATGTATATACAGTAGAGTGCAACATGGAGGATTAGTTCCATGCAACAAATTGTGTCACCCTTTGTAACTAAAAAGTTATTATTATTATCAAAAGTCTCGGAAATGCTTAATCATGTGTATTTGGACGCAATTTTTTTATCAGCGACGCAGAAAATCTCTTATACAGGAGTCTTCCTTATGCGCCGATTTGCTGGATGGCAAATTCAGTGGCTTGCTAGTCCTGCTTTGTCTACCTGCTGAGTGGGACTGAATTCGATGGCAGAAAGACCCAGTGATGTACATGTGTAAAAGAGTACATTATATCAACAACTTTAGCTTTCATTATTGTGTTTATTTCCAAGTGTAGCCAAATAAGTAGTGCATGTGACCTCGAAATCAAGACATGTTGAGAGTTGGACAAAATGCTGTTTGCAAATTTGGATAAGTATTTTAGGGTTAAACAGCAAATTGACGAAGATTGTAATGAAATTCAGCAGAGTGCTAGAAGTTGCTAGAACTGATATTTCACAGGCAACACTATCTGTGATGCCTAACTTAGTGCTTGGAATAAGATCTTTCCTTGGCCTGACATAATTCACTCTCACTCTAATGGACAAACAAGAACTATATGTCAGTGGTGTAAAGAAGTTAGAAAATTAAAGTCAAAGGCAACAACTGTTTCTACTCATCTGGAAATTTAGCCACTTCAGGTATGCCCAACATGCTTCTGGAAGGGGACTGCAACTTTTGCTGGTGGAGCTCCTGTTTTTCCCAAATAGGAGTCCTGAACTCCTAGTTTTAAATTCCTAGCAAGACTTCTGATTATTATTATTATTATTGTTATTACAAGTTAGTGCTGACTGCTTCAGTGGCCTAACTGTTGTACATGCTGTGACAAATAAATACTTTTTAATATGGCTTCTTGTGCCGAAAGAAGCATGTCCAAATTGCATTGAATACAGATTAATTTCAGCACTAATTCAGAAACATATCCAAATGGATTTGAATGCTTATTTTAATAATTTCAAACATTAATATAGAAACATATCTAAATCGCATGGAATACAAATTAATATCCAAATTACATGGGATATAAATTATTATTCAGATTGCATTGGATACAGATTTTATTCATTTCATGCAATAATATAGAAACCTATTATATTTGCACTAAATACAGATTTTAATAATTTGAAGCATTAATAGAAACATATTGTTATGACTTTATGGTCTTAAACTAAATAATAGACAAATGGGAAAACCAACAATGTTTGTAAAATTCAACAAATATTTTATTTCCCTTGATTCTAACTGAATAATTAAGAACAGATGAATTCAGTTCCAAAAAGTCCTAAATGTTCTATCACAAGTCCATAGTATAGAATATTCCAGTTGAGTTCCAGTGGTATTTAGAATAAAATCTAATTTTGAATGTACTGAATGCAACAGTCTTGACCCTTAATTGAATTCAAAGAAATTCCAAAAATAGTTTTTAGTCCTAAAATGTATGAGTACTTTTTAATTCCAATGATTAATTGAAATAAATAAATCCTCTCAGATAATAATTGAACAAAACTTAATGACTGTTTCAACTACAGATGTATATGATAGGAATAAATAATTATATTACCTACTACCTTATACAAAGAAAAAACTTAGACAGTGTCAGAACCTGTATGTTACTCACTACCTTATATAAAAAAACTTAGACGATGTCAGAACCTATATGTTACTCACTGCCTTATATAAAAAACTTAGACAGTGTCAGAACCTATATGTTACTCATTACCTTATATAAAAAACTTAGACGATGGCAGAAACTATATGTTACTCACTGCCTTATGTGAAAAATTAAGACGATGTCAGAACCTATATGTTACTCACTGCCTTATATTAAAAGCTAAGGCGATGTCAGAACCTGTATGTTACTCACTACCTTATATAAAAAACTTAGATGATGTCAGAACCTATATGTTACTCACTACCTTATATAAAAAAACTTAAACAATGTCAGAACCTATTTGTTACTAACTACCTTATATAAAAAACTTAGACAATGTCATTATTTGGATGAGGGTCATAAGTTTATTTCCAGAACATTCCAATTTGTCAACAAGGTGAGTTCTTTTAGCAGCCAACTAATTAGAAATTGGGTGGGCCAGAATTTCCTGAACTCAAATTCCATCAGATTCATCAACCAGATGAATTCTACACCCTTCCAAGGTCAAAAGGCCACAGAAATATGTTTACCCAAATTAAAAGTGCAACCCACTATCTTGAAGCTGTGTAATGTGTATACAAAAATTACCCTTTACAATCGACAATCATGAATAAAAAATGAAACAAAAAGACATAAATAACACCACACCTCATAAAGAAAAAGCAAGATTTCTACAATAAAGCATTCTTTGCATACTAATTAAACATATATTCAATTACATAGGAATATTCCTTATGAATGATACAACATATATACCAAAATAAAGCAGTATACTTCTGTACACCTTGAAAGTGTGCAATCAGATTATCTTTTCCCTTGTTGTGCCTAATATCAATGTTGTTTTCCTCCAACATAAAACTCTAACTCGACAATCTATGACTTTTGCTTTTAGTTTTGTTAATGAAGTTGAGGTGTTTGTGATCACTGAATACAATAGGACCTGAACTAATATACACTTCAAAATGATGCAAAGCCAGTATCAAAGTCAACCATTCTTCTCAGTTGTGGAGTAATTTCTCTGCTTTTTTAATTTTTTTTAGAAAAATATTACACCAGATGTTCCACACCATTTTTGTCTTCTTTAGTCAATACTCCTGACCATCACTTTAATTTATCAAAAGCCTCCTGTCATTTTCCAGATCAAGGAAACTTGGTTTTCTTACTCAACAAATTGGTAAGGGGTTCAGAGGTTCAGCAATTATGGAAAAAACTTTCAATAATATCCAGTCATACTCAAAAATTGCATCAGTTGCTGCTTACTGATATGCACAGGGAATTCAGAGATAGCCTTGACCTTAACTTCTCAAGGTTTAACTTGACCTTGTCCCATGATTAATCCAAAATATGCAACACAAGCATGGCAAACCTCATGTTTTCTTAAAGTAATTGTCAAATTTGCACCACAGAGGTGATCAAAGAATTCACCAATTGTTGACCAAGTGATCTTCCCAGGTGTCATTGTAGATGATGACATCAATTTACCAGTCACAATTACTAGGCCAGGTATAATCTCGTTGAAGTCAGAAAGTTGAAGGTAAACCTTTCATACCAAATGGCATCAATTTATGTTGATCCCTTCCAACTGGAGACATGAATGCTGAAATTTCCCTAGCTATTTCCATGAATGGAATTTGCTAGAATCCTTTCAAAAGGTAAAAATTGGCAACATATTTCCAGTTTTGCCAATGTAGTCATTAATTCTTGGCATTGAAAATGAATCTCTTTTGGTGACACTGTTTGCTTTTCTATAGTCTGCAGATGTGCAGATAGTAATATCTGGTTTTTGTACTAGAATAAATTGTGAGCTCCAGTTACTTTTACTCAGTTCTATGAAATCATTCTCCAGCAAATATTGAATTTCTTTTTTCAAAACTTCCTGTTCCTGGTGTAGAATGTACAGTTTTTAGTTCATAGTAATTTTATTTTTTCATGTTGGAACAGCTGGAAACAAGTGCTCATACTCGCAAAAGTAACTACAGTCCACATGCATGCCATCATTTAAATCATCAGAGTGTGGAACAAGTATAACTAAATTGACTCAGTGTTAAATGATATCAAAATGGTATTGCGTAAACTTAACGTAGAGTAATATAGATTTATCTAACCCTGGGTAACATAGATTTATCTGAGCCAGGGTAACATAGATTTATCTAGCCTAGGGTAAAATAGATTTATCTAACCCAGGGTAAAATAAATTTATCCAACCCAGTAACAAAGATTTATGTATCCCAGGGTAACATATATTTATCTAAACCCAGGGTAACATAGATTTATCTAACCAAGGGAAAAACTCAGGATAGCACTGTACATTGGGTGAAAAAGTGCAAGTATGGATTCAGTATATAACCCATTCCATTTCTATATCAAGTTCTCCACCCTGTCCCTCTCTTTTTAAATTCCAAATGTAATTATTGCTCTTGTTGTTTCTAATAGTATGCATCACAAAAACAATGAATTTATGGAATTTTAAAAACAGCTAAAAACATTTCATCTAGTTGTAAACATGGTAAATATGCTGGTACATAGATTTATGATAGATTTATCATATCCATGCAAAAGCTCTGTCCACTTGGTAAGATAATGTATGTTACAGTATATCAATTTCAGTTTGTATATCAGGGAAAAATTCAAGATAACTCTGTCCACTTGGTAATCATATTATGTTACACACATATATCCTTTTTCTATTGACAGGTGGAACACTATGAGGAAGATGAGAATATATCAAGGAGAGATGTGTTGGCAAGGTTAGATAAGGCTCACTTCAAAATGATGATGGAAAATAGAAGTTACTTTGACAAATAATTGATAAATAAATAAATACTTTATTGATAAGGTAACTCAGTATAATATACTATTCTCTCCTGAGGCTCTTAGGATGATAAACTATTGTAAGTACATGAATAAACTATTGTAAGTACATTGATTACTATTGTAAGTACAAGAATAGAAAAAAAATTAAAAATGGATTGTGTTAATGCTACTGTATTTCCAGACCTGCCATTTATCCCATTGTACTTGGACCATCCCAAAGTTTTGTTTAAAAATCTAAAAATTCAAATTTTTCCATTTTTTAAAACCAAAAATCTCATTTTTTAAAATTGCCATTTTTAAAAAACAATACCTTTTCATTCATGATGGCTTCAAAAAGAGAGCAAAAGTGTAGAAATTCCATGAGGAATAGACTAGAGTCATACTGTGAAAAACTATCATTTTTCTGTTTTCATCTTTTATTCTGCTATTTCTTGTGAGAATTGAATTAACAGTTAATTGCAGCATTTCAGATGAAAATGGAAAAATGAGTATAGCATAAGTTTTTGAAATTAAGTAAATAGTATAAGATAGTGGACATGTCAATTCCTTTGTAAGGGTTTTGTGAAATACATGGTCACTAACACTAATCCTGTTCTTTTTCTCCAAATTCTGATTTGTTTTCCTTGGTATCCTGATTTTCATGGTGGCAGATCTGTATTTCCGTAAAGTGTGCAAAGTAGTAAAAAGAGGAAGACTGAATGCATTGTAAAATAATTTCTGACATTTAAGTGGTAGGTGACATTTTTCCTCTGTAAAAGGTAAATTCTTGAGGTTACTACTGAACAAATGTGTAACACTGTTTCACTGCTTACACCAGTCTAGATTCTTATCAACATAAACTCCCAAAAGTTTTTCTATGTCAACATTTTCAGTTTTTGATATCAGAGATAAACAGCTGAAGATTTGGATTTCTGTTCACTGTTGATCATTGCTTAGTTCCAGTCAGCATTGTCCTCGCTTTTAGAGGATTGATGAACATGTTATTCAGTGAGCACCAATATTTGACCTGATATAAATCTTCACCCAGATTTTGCTCAGAGTTATTAAGTTAGAATCAGACTTGTGCACAGTAGTATCATCAGCATATAGATCAGATTTTGATTGTTGAATGTGTTGGGGCAAATCATTTATAAACAGTCTGAATAAATCAGGCCCAAAAATAGATCCCTGTGGAAATCCATTGATGATGAACATGAGCTCTGATTTAATGTTATCAATAACAACTTGTTGGCTTCTGGCAGATAAGTTTGATTTGAACCATGAGATTTGTAAGTGAAAACATTTGTACTTTTAAAGTTTCCATGTAAGTAAATTATGATTAATAAGTCAAAGGCCTTCTTACAGTCAAGGTATACAGTTCCAACCAATTCTCCATTGTCCATTGCAAGCAACCATTCATGATTAATTTTGTTGGTGCAGACTGACAGGAATGGTTTTGTTTAAATCAAGATTGGGATGGGTGAATTGTATGGTACATAGTTAACCATAGAGGTGTTTGGAAACGTCTTTCAGGCAGTGTGGATATGGTTGGCAGAATAGATATTGGTCTGTAATTATCTGGATCTGATTTGGAACTCTTTTTATAAACAGGCAGAACCCTTAGCAGCTTTCCGCTGATGGGAAGATTCCCTTAGCAATGCTTGGATTAATTATATAGATAAGAGATGAGGCAATAATATTATCAACATATTTGTGTTGGATGAATAGACCTATTTGGTCCAATCCAGCCAATTTCTTAGAATTTGGCTTTTTCAGTTTACTTACTAGATTGGCTTATTATTAAATGGAATAATGAATTGTACATTTTAAGGAATTTTAGACTTAAAAATCTTGTAACTTGTTATTTTTTACATTGGTATCATATATATTAGAATTTACATTATTTTTCCTATATTAATGGAGTGTTCATTAAATCTGTTAACAATATCTTTAATATCATCCTGATACTATACCATCCATTTTTAGTTGATTCTGGATCATACTGTTTCTATTTGGAGTAAAATCATTTAGAATTTTCCAAATTTCATTTCAATTTTCTGCCTTTTCAACAGATATTTTGTTAAATTTTCTTTTTGCAGACTGAATCATGGTAGTACATATGTTACACCAGAGTATCTAGTTATGCCAGTCCATGAAAATAGTCTCTATACTGAATGACTTCATTGATTTCTGTTGTAAGCCATGCAGATTACACAGTGGGGGAGGGGGGAAGGTGTGCTCAGTTTTTTTTGTACTCTAAGGATGATCTAAACAACTGTATTTTAAAGTTTCTGTAGTAGATTCCGGCATGAACCGAATAGGAGTGAATTACAATAGTCCAGTCTTGAAAGTACTAAGGAACACACAAGTCTTTAAGTGGCATTAACCAAAAGAAAATTGCAAATGGAGCTGATGTGTCTCATTTGATGGTGTAATGAGAGCATACCTAGGTTTTATCCTGACTTTGTCAATGTAAGTGGTATTGCTGCTACTTATTCTTTGAGGGAAAGGATGCAGTGAGAAAATCAAGTTACCTTTTTATATTAAAGTGAAGTTTCCTTTTCAATATATGAAAATGTTTTTATATTAAAGTGGAATTTCCTTTTAATATTAAAGTGGAGTTACCTATTTATATTGAGTTTTGATATTAAAATGTTTATGCTAAAGTGGAATTATGATTTTATATTAAAGTGTTTTATACTAAAGTGGAGTTACCTTTTTATATTAAAGTGGAGTTACTTTTTTAAACAACATGAATACATAGTTTTTTCAAGATTAGGGTAGTAGGTTCAGACCATCAAAAGCACTTCATTTAAGTTGTTAGGATTGACTACAAAAAGTACTTCATTTTAGCTGTTAGGACTGACTATCAAAAGCACTTCATTTCAGCTGTTAAGACTGATTGCAAAAAGCACTTCATTTCAGCTGTTAGGACTGACTACAAAAAGGACTTCATTTAAACTGTTAGGTATCAAAATCACTTCATTTAAGCTTTTGGGACTTACTATCAAAAGCACTTCATTTAAACTGTTAGCACTGACCATTCAGAGCATTTCATTTAAGCTGTTTGGGCTGACCATTAAGAGCTCTTCATTTGAGCTGCTTGGATTGACCACTGTGAGCACTTCATTTAAGCTGTTAGGACTGACCAGCAAGAACATTTCATTTAAGCTGTTAGAGCTGGCCATTAAGAGCTGGTCATTTAAGCTCTTAAGACTGACCATCAAGAGCCTCATTTAAGCTGTTAGCACAGACCATCTAGAACACTTCATTTCAACTGTTACTACTTGTAAAATTAGTAATAAATGAAAATTTAGCTATCTTTTTAATTAAGTACTATAAATTATTAACAGATGTTTAGTTTGTCATGTAAGGTCACTACTTCCACCAAACTTCACTGGCTTATTTATGTCACTACATCCACCAAACCTCACTGTCATGTTAGGTCACTACTTCCACCAAACTTCACTGTCATACTAGGTCACTACATCCACCAAGCCTCACTGTCATGTTAGGTCATTACTTCCAACAAACTTCACTGTCATACTAGGTCACTACATCCACCAAACCTCACTGTCATGTTAGGTCATTACTTCCAACAAACCTAGCTGTCATATTAGGTCATTACTTCCACCAAACCTTGCTGTCATATTAGGTCACTACTTCCACCAGACTTCACTGTCATACTAGGTCACTACATCCACAAGACCTCACTGTCATGTTAGGTCACTACTTCCACCAAACCTTGCTGTCATATCAAGTTACTACTTCCACCAAACTTCACAGTCATATTAGGTCACTACATCCACCAAACCTTGCTGTTGTTTGCTTGAAACATTTGTGCACATTGATACAAAACTTTAAATGAAATTTGAAAATAAAATAAATTTAACAATTTAAATCTGATTTACTTTAAGGTCTAGTAAATTGGTCAATAAGAAAAATCCTTGATATGATTCATATTAATAACTGATGTATTGTATATCTGATCTATCCTTAATTAGATTTGAAAAAATTGTATGAAACCATAATGTCCTTTTTTTAAGTATTTTGATACAATATGTCATTTTTACCATGTTTTTTAGAGAGGCAGATTATGACCTGGAGGGCAGTGGTTTCACTCTCCTGGGGGAGACTGGTCCTGGTAGTTTTGGGAACCTTGGACACAAAGCAAAGGTAAGACGTTTAAATTGAACAAGAATTGGAAAAAGGCTCGGTGAACAGTCATGCAATACTGTATATATTTGCTGGTAAGAGTCCAAATGCATAAATCCACATAGTGTGACACTAGCAGATAGATTCATGCCTTTCGTTAAGGTTTTATTAGGAGAACAAACAACATAGACCCATAATATATGCCATCACATTGTGTTGTGGCAGATCGGGGTCTATGTTATTTGCAGTTGGAGTTGACATCTGTGTGAGTATATGTGGTACATGTAGTATTTCTCTCATGGCAAGATAAGATCATCCTTGTACATTTTGTCAAGCAATTTGGAGGCCTGTTTTAGAGACAGATGGTGATATCCTTTGCAATTATTAGCCCACGTTTGTAAAATAAAAAATCGGATGTGGGGATGAACTTGTTGTCAAACATGGGAGCTTATTGGTAAGTAAGTTTCTTTAACTGGACAAAAGTGTATACTGTGGTTTCATTGTATTTTCATGGGTCTTAGTTTTTATGGTTTTGTAAAGCATGATATAATCATTGGTACTACAGTTTTTGGATTTACCTGTCAAAACTTATGTAATTTAGGTCTTCCTGACCAAAGGTGCAGTGGAATATAACATTAGTGATGTCAGTTCATCAGTGGGATGTAACATTAGTGATGTCAGTTCATCAGTGGGATATAATATTAGTAATGTCAGTTCATCAGTGGTATGTAACAGTAGTGATGTCTTTCCATCAGTGGGATATAACATTAGTGATGTCAGTTCATCAGTGGGATATAACACTAGTAATGTCAGTTCATCAGCGAGATATAATATTATTGATGTCTGTTCATCAGTGGGATATAACATTATTGATGTCAGTTTATCAGTGGGATGTAGTTGTTGTTGTTGTAGGGTTTAACACCATTTTTCAGCACAAGATAGGCTATACATGGCAGCCAGTATAAATGGTGGAGGAAGAACCTGGGAAAACCCCGGATAGAACCACCGACCCATGAGAAGCTACTGGCAAGCTTTCTCACATACCCACATTGACCAAATCTGAGACTCAAACCCACACAGACAGAGGTGAGATGACAATGATCCGTAATGGTGAGCGCTTTAGACCACTAGGACCCCTCAGTGGGATGTAACAGCGATGTCTGTGCATCAGTGGGATGTAACATTAGTGTTGTCTGTCCATCAGTGGGATATAACATAGTGATGTCAGTTCATCAGTGGGATATAACATTAGAGATGTCAGTTCATCAGTGCGATATAACATTAATGATGTCTGTTCATCAGTGTGATACAACATTAATGATGTCCATGAGTGGGATGTCACATTAGGTTGTCTGTCCATCAGTGGGATATAACATTAGTGATGTCAATTCATCAGTGGGATATAACATTAGTGATGTCAGTTAATCAGTGCAATTTAACATTAATGATGTCTGTTCATGAGTGGGATGTAACATTAGTGTTATCTCTCCATCAGTGGGATATAACATTAGTGTTGTCTGTCCATCAGTGGGATATAATAATAATAATGATAATAATGAATTTATTTAAAGTGGGTAACACAATTAGCTAAGAACTAATCTACCTTGAGGCACTCATACAAAAGGAATTTATTTTAGCTGCATCTCTGATACCACTGGATATATTGGGTTTGGAAGAAGGAAATAGAGTGGGCATTTCTAATCTCAACTGGAATACTATTCCAGAGCAAAGTTCCTGAGTATTGGAAACTTTTTTAAAAATAATTCCTTATTTGGTTTGGGAATTTTATACTGTTTGGTAGACATGGATTGCATGTAGGGAATATTACCAGGTAGCCTATACTGGAATAGTGATTGTAAATATTCAGGAGCACTATTATTGGATATCCTGTACATTAATTTGGCTTTTCTCAAATGGATTCGGTTTTTAATAGGTAGTATTTTTTAACTTACCAGCTAAATTTTCCTTGCTTTCTTTCTGGATTGATATTAGCCCAAATGCTCTTGTTTGAAGATGTGCCAGCTTTACTATGCTTTTATCATTTGAATTACCCCATACTGTATTTCAGTAGTCTAAATAGGGTTGTATGTAACTGTTATAAAATAGGTTTCTGTGCCTTTCTGGGAGAAAATGTCATAACCTACTGAGAAGCCATAAACTTGAATTGACTTTTTACTGATATGTTTGATATGTTCAGTCCATGATAGGTTATTATCTACCAAAACACCAAGTAGTCTATCATGACATATCATTTGCAAATTTTTATCCTTCCATGTCAGACATAGTTCATCACTATCAAGATTTGCCCATTTTTGCCATTTTGAGATAAGTAATAATTTAGTTTTACCAGTATTTACCACCATGCCATTGCATGTGCACGAATTGTCCAGTTTGTTTAGGGCATTTTGTAAAGAAATTTCAAGTTCATGCTTTGCGTTTAGGATATCTGACAAATTCTTTTGTCATCTGCATATAGATCTGTAGATGATATTGAGTTCCTTAGTAAAAGTGGTAGGTCATTAATAAATAAAATAAATAGTAATGGACCTAGAATTGATCCTTATGGTACCCCATATCTAATTGTTCCAGGTTCAGACAGAACATTATTTATATAAACATGTTGTGTTCTCTCACTTAAGTATGAAGTAAATCATCTAACTGTGCTTTCATCACATTGGTAGATTTTCAGTTTCTTCAAAAGGATTTCATGATCCACCATGGCAAAAGCTTTCCTGAAATCTACAAATACAGATCCTGTTATTCTCCCTTGGTCAAGTGCTTGAAGCCATTTATCAGTTAGGGAGATCAAGGCAGTGTAAAGTCTGATTGCTTAGGGTGTAACAGCCAGTGTTTGGTTAAATATGACATGAATGAATCATGGACGTGTTTTTCAATCAATTTTGAAAAGTTTGGTAGTATTGAGATTGGCCGGTAGTTATCAGCATCATTCTTAGAACCTGATTTGTGTTTAGGAGTTACTTTTGCAGTTTTCTATATTTTGGGGACAGATGAGGTTGCAATACTTAAATTGATTATGAATGTTCTGCTATCTAAAATAGCAGAGGCAGAAGATTTAATGAGTCATGGACCAATCTGATCAAGTCCTGTAACTTTCTTGGTATCAAGTTCACAGAGACATTTTTTAACAAAGTTTTTTGACACTGGTGAGATAGAGAAACATACCTCCTTAGAGATTTTGCTGCTGCAGAACTTTTTCAGTTCATTCAAGTTGTTTTCTACCACTGGTTCTTTTAACTTTCGTGCTAATGTTGGTGAAAAAAAATCATTGAAAACATTTGCAATGTCAGTGCCATCAGTGACTATGGTGTCATTTACCAGAAGTGAGTGAATTTTATTTGTCTGATCTTTGTGTGTTCCTCCAGTGAGTTCATTGAAGACTTTCCAAATGGAGTTTGTGTTGCTCTTTTTGTTTTCAAGCAATGATTGATAACAAGTTTTTTTAGCTTTTTTAATCATACATGTTATTTTATTTCTCCATACTTTATTTTATGCATGGTTTCCCATAGCGTTAAATTGGTCTCATGTTTTCATAGTGTCTAGGATTTCAGTACACCACTCCCTCGATAACTCGCGCACAACGGGGTCCAAAAACATCGACCGCGTTATAAGCGAGGGCGCGAGTTATCGAGGGACCTATAACAAACAACAAAACTAACAAAGGGATCGACGTAGAGGCAAAAGGGGGGTGTGGTGGGTTGGCATGTTGGTGTTGAATACTCAATTAATAATCGTGCTAAGATTAACTGTGAATAAATATCTCTTCATAGCGGTGTACTTTGTCTACTTTTTTCCTCACAGAGTAACATTAATTTCAGGATAACTTACAGTATATTGAGGAGATCATCAAAATATTATTCCACATGGTTTCCATTCACTTAACACATGTACGACTTCGCTCATTGTGTACTACGTCACAAATTTTTGTGCTGAATTGGATAAATTCTAGTTTTATTGTTTGATCCAAAGCAGACTTTTTTTTTATACAAAAGATCGACACTCATTTCAAAAAAACAGTGTCGATCGAACGATGGGTAGATTTGATTGCGGTAAAAGTAAAATGAAAAAAAAAGAAAAAAAAAAAAAAATTTACAAGGGTTAACCATTACCAACATGAATTTAATGGGTCTACAAATTTAAAATATCGTAAATTAGAACACGATAATACTTGCAGTTTGTGACACGTTTGACAAATATCACTTCACATTTTGAAAACATCTGTTCATTTTTTTGTGTGTTACTCTTTGATTTCTCTGCCGCCTTTGTGTATTGTTCACGGATGATTATCTCTCTGAGCTGGTATGGATAATTACATGCGGCTTCCGGATTCGCTGAGCGTATTTCTCGCGACAATGAATTTTTGTTTAATTCTATGTCGGCGCTGGAATCTCCAAAGTCATCCATGGCTTGCCCTAAAACGAGATTCATTCTCCATACTTTTTGCCATTTTTTTCTGCTTGGGCCTTGAGAATTGTTCCAGAGATGGGAACACCTTGTTCACGTTGCTGTGTGAACCATGCGTACACAGCATCATCAAATTCAGTATCGTTTGCAGTCCGTGCTCGTTTTCGTTTGATCCCATTATCTGAATCAACATCATGTAAATAATCCCGAAGTTTCTGCTTATCCTTAAGCCAACCTCTAAATGTCGACTCAGCAATTGTTTAGTTCATTGCAAACGTTGGATCTCGCTTCGCCATTATGAACCCTATCTATGATGCACAGCTTTTCAGTCACTGAGTACACCTTTCGCTTACTTCCTTTGCTCTCCATGGCCATATTTACAAATGATTAGGATACATTACTATATTATATACTTTAGTGATGTTAAGTACATAAAAATGTGAAACCATTTTCAATTAGTCAAATAAAATGAATTTTGAGAACGGTAATGACCACAAGAACTTATGTTGCTATTGGCATGCCTTTGAATTTTTTTTTAACTGTACCTCCCTTGCTTGATTTGATACAAAAAATATATTCAAAGTGATAAAACAACACAGGTCTCTTTTAATAGATTTTTTTTAATGCAACAAACACTTCCCCAAGTTGTTGATCAAAACAAAGCCGGCATGTAATTAGGTTCTCACAGAAGTACTCACGGGTTTCGATGTGACGGTTGATTGACTCTTTTCATGTTTTCATAGAAGAGAATATGTTGCGATTATAGTGTTTACATTGAAGCGAAATTAAAGGATTAGAACATGAATTTCACATAGCAAGACATTTAATTGGTGTTTATTTCATTCTCTGTTGCCACCTGTTAGCATTTACCAGAATTTTTCGTTGATCGCTGTTTCGCCAGACTGTTTATTTAGTGTATTGACAACTATTTCTCTAAAAAAAACCCAAACATAATATGTGATATCTTATTAGAACTTGCAAATTTCACAATATGGATTCTATCTTTACGGGCAATAATCACCATTTCCGATAATAAAATGAGCTACCGTATTTCACGTATTTTTTCGTACCCTTTAATTTTTCGTACACAACCCAGTTATCAAAATAATAATTATTTAAATGTATCATAATTTTTCGTACATATCACTTTGTATTATTTGAAAAATTCATTAAATTATCGGACATAAAATTTCTATTAAGAAGATTTACGTTTGCAAAAAAGATCGAAAATACCGTATTCCCATTTTGTTTTTACAAAAATTAATGATTAATAATTTTTTTTTCATGTACGAAAATTTACATAAAATACAGTATGTATCAAGGTTCAATTTACCAATTCTTATCGCGATTTGTTTCACGTTCAGCACATTTCAAAATATATTTTCTTTGGAAAAAAATCGGGAGCCATGCTGGACACCGCGTTATAAGCGGGTTCGCGAGTTATCCGGGCGCGAGTTATCGAGGGAGTGGTGTAGTAAGCCAGTTAGGTTGCATTTCATTCTTTACTCGATATACTTTCAGTGGTGCAGGCTTAGAGGCTATGTCCGTAAATAAGTCAGTCCACACTCTCAGAGCTTCATCTGTGTCATCCAAAATTTGGATCCTATTCCACGGAACTTTACATAGGTCATTGAGAAATTATTCCTTTTTAAAAATTTTGAACGATCTGTAAGTGATAGTTTTTTGTGTATTTTTCTTATTTCTCTTGCATTTAACCTTTCTTGTTAAAGAAGTAGGATAGTGGTCACCAAGACCAACATTAAGTACATTAACACAAGCCATATTGTCTGCTAGGTTGGTATAAATGTGATCAATAAGAGTGCTTGATTTTTCTATTACCCTTGTGGGCTCATTTACCAGCTGGACTAGGCCTAATGATTCAATAAATTCCATCCAGTTGTTCCTTATTTGAGTATTGAGAAGGTCCTTATTTAAATCACCAAGTATATATGTTTCTTTCTCCTGTGCAAAAACATTTTCCATTTGTTTCAAAAAGTTATCATTCCAAATTGCTTTGAAGGAAGGTGGCCAATAAATGAAACCAACTATGAATGATCTTGCATTATTTTGAGAAATATCCACCCAGATACTTTTAACTTTATGTGACTCCAAGTTAAGTCGCCTTTCTGCATTTACATCTTCCATAATGTATATAACAAGACCTCCCCCTGCTGTCTCTCTGTCCCTGCATCATGATTTATTGTAACCTTGACAGTGAAATAGATTATCATTGTGGTTAGCATTTAATTTGGTTTCAGTGAGTCCTAGAACATGTATACTATTTTCCTTGGAAGGCAACATTAACTTAATCTGGTCTGTTTTTCCCACAATACATTGTACATTTAAGTGATCTATTTTAAAACCTTTTATATTTAGTTTCATGTCAATTATATGTATGTCATCATGCAATGGGGTACTCAGTGAGATTGTCTCCATACTACTTTTATCATTCTGACATCCTATTTCCATATTTAAATGTTCATATATGTTAGTGTCTTCAAAGTTACATACAGACCCTGAAAATCTGCTAACTTTTGCATTTACAGTAGTGTCCATTGAATAGTTAGAGTCAAGAGACTCACTAGGTACATTTAGATTTGTTATAAATGAAGCATTGGCATTCTCCTCTTTGCCAGCTTCCTAGTATGTATAATACATTGATTTACAGGGTCTTTGTTTTTGTGTCCAGAGTTATGGCATCTGAAGCACTCAGTCTGTTTGCCATGATGGCATACCTGTGTCATATGCCCAGTTTCTCCACAGTAGAGACAGTACTCTTCATTATAGTGCCTGAAAATGGGGGCATACATGTTAAGATTTCTCAGTAGTTGAGAAGTTCCTTTTCTGCTTAAATGAATTTTGTCTCTGTGGTAGAGGCTTAGGTTGACATCCTGGTTCTGAAGAAAGATATGTATTGTGGAATGTACTGTAGGTTGAAGTCTTCACATAGGTCAATTATCAGATCATTGATTTCTTTCACCCTGGTGTCCACATGAGGAGGTAGTCCTGATATCATTATTTTACATGTATCTGGACTGCAGTACCTAGCAGCATACAGTAAACTTTCAAAATCTGCTCTGATTCGATTTAGTGACCTTCCATCACTGGCATCATTTCCACCAACTAAAATAATAATTTGGTTGTATTTGGTTAGGTCAGTATTCATTATTCGGTCCATGATGTTGTCGATTTTTGTACCTCTTAGAGTCTGTACATCTGTTTTAAAAATTCTCCTTGGTTTTATACTTCTCAATATTGAGGAGCCAATTATTAGTGTCCTATCTTTTCTGGCTTGTGATTTCATGTGTTGGACTCTGGTTTGTATTTCAGACACATCTCTTGGAGGAAGGGGTGCTGAAATTGGTGTCTCAGTTGTGTGAGCTAATCGAGCTGATGTTGACACATTTGTCTGAGCACTGGGAAGTGCAGTTGTTGGTGCAGGCAACAGACCTGTCAAAGACTTTAGGAGCTGTTTCATGTTTGGTACTACATCTGGTTACTGGTGTAGATGTCAGCATATAACTGCCTTTAGCATGGGTATTCTCATCTTGTCTACATTTACAGATAATATGATTTAACCATCTGAAACAGTTTAGCCCTTGTATGTGTAGGACAGATGTTGTTTTATACAATGTAGTTGTCACAGTGTTTTTCTCTTGTGTTCTGTAGACAGTACCATTTTGAACACTTCAACTGCATGAAGTCCTGCAGGGTTCTGAATCCAATATCTAACTCAAACTTTTGTGGATCTATATGTACAGTGATACTGTATTTATTATATTTGACCCTCAGGAATTCTGGATAAATGTCAGCCATATTGGATAACTCCAAGTCATCATCTGTACCATTGTTTTCATTTTCACTCTGAACATGACTTTCCTGCATGGGATTATCTGTGTGGCTCTGATCTTCAGCTATATCAGACATACTAAAGCCAGAGAATGATTCAGAAAAGGTTGCGCTAAGTGTGCTGAGTAAGGAACCTACAAGGCTGGTATTTAAATGTGTTTCCATGATTCTGATATTTTCAGTTTGTTCATAACAGTGATAGAAAGTATATGAAATCCTTATATATGACTAGCACATATCCATAAACTTTTGAGAAAGAAACTTGCATAATGTGTTTGAATTGGTATCATCTGAAGTTCAGTTATGGTAGATGTAGTTCAGTTTCAGATTAATCCACTTCAGTAGCCTCCTCGGATAAACTAAAATCCTTTGTTTTGAACAGGTTTCCAAATTCACTTGAATAAATGAAAACGTGCACATTAAATTTCACTTACACTAACTTAATATGGTAATAAATCCACAGTATTAATTATGGCAATAGGTATTAACATATTTAACACCAGTTTTTACACTAAGTTCTTGAATTGAGTGGAGCTGTGTTAGAATCATCCATACATGGCATCCATCTTTGTCCTGGTCCTCTGATACAACATTAGTGATTCCTGTCCATCAGTGGAATATAACATTAGTGATATCTGTCCATCAATGGTATATAACATTAGTGATTCCTATCCATCAGTGGGATATAACATTAGTGTTGTCTGTCCATCAGTGTGATATAACAGTAGTGATGTCTGTCCATCAGTGGGATATAACATTAGTGTTGTCTGTCCATCAGTGGAATATAATATTAGTGATGTCTGTCCATCAGTGGGATATATAACATTAGTGATTCCTGTCCATCAGTGGGATATAACATTAGTGTTGTCTGTCCATCAGTGGAATATAATATTAGTGATGTCTGTCCATCAGTGAGATATAACATTAGTGATTCCTGTCCATCAGTGGGATATAACATTAATGATGTCAGTCCATCAGTGGAATATAACATTAGTGATGTCTGTCAATCAGTGAGATATAACATTAGTGACATCAGTTGGCAGAACTGTATGGGGTTTTCAGCTGATAATGCATCAGTGATGACTGGAATTCATGAAGGAGTTGCATCCTATATTTTTAAAATGCATTGTTAACAAAAAACAAACTGAATTCAGATCCAGGCTCAGTAACCCAGTACTTAGTACTCAACTGGCATGTAAAACATTCATAGTCTCAGCTGGTACAACATGTTTTGAAATGCAACATGACCATCTGTTGCTTTTTAAGCAACCAGTGCTCGTATGAAAACTTGAAACAGTTAATGATGGTATGTCAACATGGTAAATTTTCCCCATTTGGCAACAAACGATTGAAGCCATCCCCCTTCTGGTATCTGAGATAAGGGGTTTGTCAAAGCACATCATTTGAGATAGGGAGTGTGTTGTGGAAATGCTGGTGAAAACCATCACCATCCTTTTGCCTATGTTCCACCTTTGTTCAGGAGAACTGGTTTCTGATGGTTGTAAATTCATTAGGACTATTTCCCAGTGTCCTGCGCTCTAGGCACATCTCTGTGATCTTTTCTTGGTTGCCTTGCAATTCCTTCACCATAGATGATATTGAGAGATGGTAAACACATATCCTTTGTAGCTTGTTGCAAATTCCATCAACCTGATCATTAAAGAGGATATTAGATGATTAAGGTTGTGAGTGCAGCTTGGCCTGTGATGGTCTTTAAGAAAGTTTGAGATGAGATTCAGGGCGGGAGAAGGTAAGCTGTGTTTCTTCTGTTGAAAGACCACCACTGATAATTAGATGAAGCGTTCAATTTATGGGTATCAAAATGGAGACTGGTGTGTGGGGCTTGTAGATCGACCAGCAACAATTTTAGGGAAGGCATCTGCAAGATTTAAACGTATGTAAATGCTTGGAGCTTGTAACTGACAATATAAGCAGCCCATTATGTCTGTGACTTAGTCACATTGTGGAAGCAAATGAAAGTAGGTTCTTCTGTAGGCAGTGATCACCTTATGTTGGAACTGTAGACCAGGCAGGTAATGTAGATGAATGAGAAGGGCAGAACTCTGATGGGAGTTGGAAGAAAACTTCTTCAGTCCAGGCTTGCAAGACTGAGTTTCATTTGTAAGATCTAATAATAAAGAGGGAACTCATGCCTCCAATTTCTGTTATTAAATTAAGTAGGATATAGAAGCAAAACAACAAATGTTGTTAAAACTTAACAAGTAATTTAATTCTTTAAGTTATAAAATGAAACGTTAAGAGTAACTTACAGTATTATGAATTAAATCCATTAATCCTAAAAAGTTCTACACAGTTCCCAAAGATTTGAGTATTCCAAAATGAATTCCAATCCCTCAAATGTGCTGATGTGCCAGCAGTCTTGATGTATCACTGTGGCAGTGTTGAGAACTCATTTGAATAAATTCACAATAATCCCAGAATAATATTATAGTCATGGGTCAATGGGTGTTTTGTAATTCTAATGAATAATCCAAACATATGTTTCCTTTCAAATTAAATCAAAACACAACATTAAACACATCTGCAGACTGATATTAAAACAAGAACATAGGAAATAACAATGAGTTAATTGTACGCCTATATATTCTTTTATACAGCCGTATGGCTTTAAATTGCAATATTTTCCTACATGATATGTGACATACCACAATACCCTATATCACTTTATAACCCATTTGACCAACCCATCCAGTGAGCAATCATTGCAAACTTATAAACATGTTTATTATTATGATTGATTTTAAGCCTGTCAATAGCTATTTATAGCTCCTATGCAATCTGCAGGCATAAACCAAAAGCAAAAGACACAATATAGATACACATAACACAATGTAAATTAAATTAGCCAAGAAAGCCTTTGCATATCATTCAATAAAAAGGAAATTACCCTTTACACATCAATCTAAAGGAATTAGTGCAGAAAGCCTTTGCATATCAGTCAACATAAATTAGTCAAGAAAGCCTATGTGTATCAGTCAGTGGAAATTAAATTAGTCAAGAAAGCCTTTGTATATTAATGTAAATTAAATTAATCAAAGAAATTAGCCAAGAAAGCTATTGCATATCAGTTGACGTAAATTAAATGAATCAGTTACAACTCCATGTTCATAAACTATGTAATGGAAAGAAGCAAAACCAACAAGTTTTGTAAAACTTAACAATTCAGTTATTAATGTTATAAATGAAAATGTGAGAGGAACTTACAATATTATGAAATGAATCCAAAATGATTTTGAAAAGTTTTATTAAAGTCCAAAAGAATGAAAAGTTCCATATAAACTTCAGAACCAGAAATGTACTGGTCCATCAAGAATCATGACATTATCAAAATGGCTTTGTCCAGAACTCCTCTGAATAATAAATAATAGTTCCAAAATAAATGTTATATCCAATTGAGCACTTTTTATTTCCACTGAGTAGTCCAAGCAAATTTTTTCCATGCAAATAACATCATAATACAACATAGGATAAGTTTGCAGACTTGATGTTACAACAAGAACACAACAAATAAAAATGACTGCAGAAGTAGGAATGAATCAGATTGATTGCTCAGTTCTCTTCTTACATACACCTTCAGGATATCTATTACATCTATATGTTGCAATATACCCCACATGACAGATCACACTACTGAGTTTAATATTTCAAAATATCTATTCATGTGACCCCACCCATCCAGTAAGAATTAATTTAATTTTTCTAAGATATCTCCTGACAGACCTGTCCAATGGGAAAAAGGCCAAATCTTATAAACATATTTACAAATGTTATTATTAGTAACTGTCAAAACATACATAATCATCTATGTATAAGATCCAATGTAATTTTACTCTCTTAATATTCCTAAAACAGACCCTATTTACGTAAGCAAAATCTAACTAAGGACAATCACTACAATTTATAACCATAAATAAAAATTACAAAAATTAGATAAAATCATGTACCAGGAGTTACCAAAAATACGGATAAACATAATAATTTTGCATATCAGTCAATATAAGCAAAATTTGTAAAATGTCTGTACAATTATTATAGTGAAACAAATCACTTCCTAGATAATTTTTTTTGTTTAAATTAGCGAGTCACCACATTTTACTGAAGAAGTAATCAAGAGTTACTGCCCTTTAACGTTTTGTCCTGTCTTCAGCACCAGAAAAACATTTAGTCATTCATAGTTTGAAAATAAAGAGTGAGGATAACACCCATTGTCATTTGATTTGGGATACAAATCCTCTTTAAGCAGGATCATCATAAATGTCATTTCCATGCAACTTATGACCCAGTTTCCAATGAGTTCTGTGTGGCTTGTTGGTGGGTGGAATGTTGTTAAATACAAAGCAGGCAAAGAAAAAAGGGTGGCAATGATAGCTTTAGTAATATTGTGGAATATTTGGATCCTAACTTAATGCATTCAGTGAATATTCACTTAGAAAAATTTAATGTTTATTTCAGCTCATGAATAGATTAAAATTATGTCATACATTATAGTTTCATTTATAAGAATAAAGACTAATGGTTTGTTAATAAAAACTTGAATGAATCATGATATACAGGTAAAACCCATTATACTGCAATTTGTTATAATGTGATTCTGCGTATAAAGTGATGGCAGCATGGGTCCCGTTTTTTAATTTAAGGTGACCTCTCTTTTTTTAACATCCTAAATACATAATTTTGGAAAAGCCGATTATTTGTATCCCTAGTAGATTGTTAATCCTAGCACTGTGTTTAATGTTGCCTTAACTTCTGAAATTTTCCAAAACAAATGAAATATGATCAAGAGGTTAGTTAAAATTTATGACATTGAAATTTCAATGCACATTTTCTATGGAAAGTTTTTCAAATTATTTTTTAACATGGTCCCACTTATATCGTGATGTTTTTCTTTGCACCTCAAGCATCGCATTATAACGGGTTTTACCCATATTTCTAAGATGGTGATATTCCTTTTATCATTTTGTCAAAAGACTTCTTACTTATTCTTGTCAACAAATAATTTCCTTGAAAAATAAAATCGTCATCAATAAATTTCTTTACACATTTTTATTGGTTTTGTCATCCCTGTAACTGTTATTCACCATGACAACTTTTTAGTCACCAAATGCATATTGAATGTGTTCTTTCTTCACCAGTTATACTGGCTGCCATGTACAGCCTATCTTGTGCTGAGAAATGACATGAAACCCAATACAACAACAATAACAGCAGCATATGTAGGGTAATGAAAAAGCAAGTCAGACAAAGTACCGTAAATACTTGCTTATAAATTGGATCCAAGTGCAGAGACTCAGATCTGCTGTTAAATAATGCACCAACAGGTCAGCATCTCTGCAGTTTGTTAGGAATAATCAGTGGAACTAATAACATAGAACATGATTTGCCAGCATGATTTGATACTAACAACATAGAACATGATTTGCCAGCATGATTTGGTGCTAACAGCATAGAGGGGCCCCGAGTGGTCGAGGGGTCTAAAGCGCTGATCGTTACGGATCACTGCCATCTCACCTCTGTCTGCGTGAGTTCGAGTCCAGGCTCGGCTAACGTGGGTACGTGAGAAAGCCTGCCAGTAGCTTCTCGTGGGTCGGTGGTTCTTCCCGGGGTTTTCCAGGGTTCTTCCTCCACCATTAATACTGGCCGCCATGTATAGCCTATCTTGTGCTGAAAAATGGCGTTAAACCCTATAACAACAACAACAACAACTAACAGCATAGAACATGATTTGCCAGCATGATTTGGTACTAACAACATAGAACATGATTTGCCAGCTTGATTTCGTACTAACAACATAGAACATGATTTGCCAGCATGATTTGGTACTAACAAGATAGAACATGATTTGCCAGCATGATTTGGAACTAACAACATAGAACATGATTTGTCAGCATGATTTGGTACTAACAACATAGAACATGATTTACCAGCATGATTTGGTACTAGGAACATAGAACATGATTTGCCACCATGATTTGGTACTAAGAACATAGAACATGATTTGCCAGCATGATTTGGAACTAACAACATAGAACA
Source organism: Megalonaias nervosa (assembly GCA_016617855.1). Taxonomy (NCBI): domain Eukaryota; kingdom Metazoa; phylum Mollusca; class Bivalvia; order Unionida; family Unionidae; genus Megalonaias; species Megalonaias nervosa. The sequence goes on from JAECUM010004901.1 coordinate 53,631, forward strand.
TGATTTGCCAGCATGATTTGGAACTAACAACATAGAACGTGATTTGCCAGCATGATTTGGTACTAACAACATAGAACATGATTTGCCAGCATGATTTGGTACTAGGAACATAGAACATGATTTGCCACCATGATTTGGTACTAAGAACATAGAACATGATTTGCCACCATGATTTGGAACTAACAACATAGAACATGATTTGTCAGCATGATTTGGTACTAACAACATAGAACATGATTTGCCAGCATGATTTGGTACTAGGAACATAGAACATGATTTGCCACCATGATTTGGTACTAAGAACATAGAACATGATTTGCCAGCATGATTTGGAACTAAGAACATAGAACATGATTTGCCAGCATGATTTGGAACTAACAACATAGAATGTGATTTGCCAGCATGATTTGGTACTAGGAACATAGAACATGATTTGCCACCATGATTTGGTACTAAGAACATAGAACATGATTTGCCAGCATGATTTGGAACTAACAACATAGAACATGATTTGCCACAATGATTTGGAACTAACAACATAGAACGTGATTTGCCAGCATGATTTGGTACTAACAACATAGAACATGATTTGCCACCATGATTTGGTACTAGGAACATAGAACATGATTTGCCACCATGATTTGGTACTAAGAACATAGAACATGATTTGCCAGCATGATTTGGAACTAACAACATAGAACATGATTTGCCACAATGATTTGGAACTAACAACATAGAACGTGATTTGCCAGCATGATTTGGTACTAACAACATAGAACATGATTTGCCACCATGATTTGGTACTAGGGACATAGAACATGATTTGCCACCATGATTTGGTACTAAGAACATAGAACATGATTTGCCAGCATGATTTGGAACTAACAACATAGAACATGGTTTGCCAGCATGATTTGGTACTAAGAACATAGAACGTGATTTGCCAGCATGATTTGGAACTAACAACATAGAACATGATTTGCCAGCATGATTTGGTACTAACAACATAGAACATGATTTGCCAGTGTGATTTGGTACTAATAACATAGAACATGATTTGCCAGCATGATTTGGTGCTAAGAGCATAGAACATGATTTGCCAGCACATTAACTAACAACATAGAACATGATTTGCCAGCACATTAACTAACAACATAGAACATGATTTGCCAGCATGATTTGGTACTAACAACATAGAACATGATTTGCCAGCACATTAACTAACAACATAGAACATGATTTGCCAGCACATTAACTAACAGCATAGAACATGATTTGCCAGCATGATTTTGGAACTAACAACATAGAACATGATTTGCCAGCATGATTTGGTACTGACAAGATAGAACATGATTTGCCAGCATGATTTGGTACTAACAACATAGAAAATGATTTGCCAGCACATTAACTAACAACATAGAACATGATTTGCCAGCATGATTTGGTATTAACAACATAGAACATGATTTGCCAGCACATTAACTAACAACATAGAACATGATTTGCCAGCATGATTTGGTACTAACAACATAAAACATGATTTGCCAGCACATTATGTGACAGCAGATTAGGGTCTGCAATGTTTGCAGCTAGACTTGACTTATAAGCAAACATATATGTGTTCTTTGCAGTTAGACTTGACTTATAAGCAAACATATATGTGTTCTTTGCAATTAGACTTGACTTATAAACAAACATGTGTTCGTTGCAGTTAGACTTATAAGCAAACATATACGTGTTCTTTGCAGTTAGACTTGACTTATAAGCAAACATATATGTGTTCTTTGCAGGTAGGCTTGACTGATAAGCAAACATCTGTGGTAGTGTCCAAGAACAGCAGCAGTGAAAAAGTCATGTTAAGACTCCATTGGTTCATTTCCAGACAGCTCAGCAACTCTGTGTGTATCTATTAATAAGATGCATACAATCATTAGACACTAACTACAAACATAACTCTCTTTACTCAGTTAATCAAGTGATAACTTGAAAAAATTGGCAAAATGTACACTACTAAATTATTTGAAGTAATAACTTGAAAAATGGGCAAAAGATACATTACTAAACTACTTGAAGTGGTAACTTGAAAAATGGGAAAAAGGTAACTACTAAATTATTTGAAGTAATTACTTGAAATGGTGACTTGAAAATGGGCAAAAGGTACATTACTAAATTACATGAGGTGGTAACTTTAATAATGGGCAAAAGGTACATTAGCAAATTACTTGAAGGGGTAACATTAAAACTGGGCAAAAGTTACATTAGTAAATTACGTGAAGGTGTAACTTTAAAACTGGGCAAAAGGTACATTAGTAAATTACTTGAGGTGGTAAATTTCAAAATGGGTAAAAGGTACATTATTTAATTAGTTTGCATGATTACTCCAATAATTGACAAACATTACATAAATAGTTTGACCCTGACCCTACTCTGTTCATAAAAAAGGTAATTACCTCATCAAATTGAAAATAGATGCTGAATTTCAGAATGCATCCATCAGAACCAAAATACAGTCATCTTTTTGTTTTTTTGTTCTTGAGCTGTGCTGAATAGATTCCACTTATTAACCTAAATGTACTGGTATATTGGGTACAGCCAGACAAAGCCAGCAAGGATATAGTGAATAGTTCTTAGTTTGAATATTTTGCTAGTTTAGGTAAAGCCAGCAAGGATATATGAATAGTTCATAGACTTTATGTGTGTCCTGCTAGTTTGGGTAAAGCCAGCAAGGATATAGTGAGTAGTTCATAGACTATGTGTCCTGCTAGATTGGGTACAGTCAGCAAGCAAGGATATTATGTAGTGAGTTCTCTTAGGTTGTATGTGAAATGGCAGATTGGGAACAGCCAGCCAAACCCAACAAGGATGTTGTAAGTAGCCATCACATTGTATCATTGATAATATTCTGATTAAAATGCTTGAATCAAACATTCTGATTGACTGGTTCACTTTTAACAAAATGCAAGCCAACCCTGAAAAGTTTTAAGCACTAGCTGTATGTAAAAGACATTCATTATGAAGCCTGTAATAAACATAAACAGTGCTATCATAAATTGTAAAGAAATTTTTAAACTCTTTTGAAATGACATTGACTATCAACTGCAGTTCAATTCACATACAAAAAAAAATCTCTTTAGGAAAGTTTCAGAACAACTATTTGCCATGAAACATTGGTCATAAGCTAACTAAACCCATGAACCAATCATCTTGTATATTACATTTATTCTCTCCAATTTCAATTTCTGTCCTATAGCCTGGAATATCTGCAATATCATGAACTTGACCAAAGTTGAAAAAATACAAGAACATGCTCTGTGATTTGTGTTATGATTTCACAAGTATTTTATATGTCAAAGGAATTAAAGCCTCAAAATTAAGCAAAAAATCTTTTAGATAATCTGCAACTGCGACTCTATGGAATAAGCTTCTAGACCACTTTAGGACCAATCAAACTTTGATTCATGTAGATGTTCAGTTCTATATTGGAATGAAAGACTATAAATGTAATATAAGTAAATAATACTCTCCCCTCCCACAATGATGACAGCAAAAGTTTGCGTTAGTGTTTGTTGTTTAGCTATCTTTGTCTTATATACTAATCATATTCCCCACTTTTAGTTCATTGTCTTGCATACTAATCATGTTACCTACTGTTAGCTCCTTGTCTTACATACTAATCATGTTACCTATGGTTAGTTCCTTGTCTCACATACTAATCATGTTACCTATAGTTAGTTCCTTGTCTTATGTACCAGTCATATTACCTGCTGTTAGCTCCTTGTCTTATATACTAAAAAACATGTTACCTACTGTTAGTTCCTTGTCTTACATACTCAGCATGTTACTTACTGTTAGCTCCTTATCTTACGTACTAATCTTGTTACCTACTGTTAGTTCCTTGTCTTATGTACTAATCATGTTACCTACTGTTAGTTCCTTTCTTTTTAAGTACTGAGCAAGCTGCAAAGCAGAATACCTTTTCAATCCTAATTTAGGTTTTGCATTTATTTTGAATTTCAATTTTGACCAATCATTTTCTTTTTTTAAATCCTAAATTGTGGTGTGATTTTTTTATTTTATCTAGATATGGTACTAAATTCACTTTTGCTAACTGACTTTTAAAATGCTTTGCTTGCTCATGTCTCAAGTCACACTTTGTGTTTTTTGTCCAATTTGTATTTATGTGTTATTTGTTTGGATGTCTTGCTAATCATGTTTGTTGTAATGCCTCATTTGTTTTATGTAATGTTGGTAAAAAGCTCATTGGAGCTTGTGTTGAATGGTTTTAAATCATGCTGACATTAAATAAATCTTATTTTATGTTATCTCTTCTCTTCTCTTCTCTTTAATTAGAAAACAAGAGACCATGCTTTTAAGTAGGCAGGTAAAGTACAGGAATGGGAGCAAAAGTATGAAACTGTTTATAATATAAAATAGTATACACTCCCACATATATTATTCCTTATGTGCTTTTGATTCATAAAGGACTGTCCAAAAAAGCCATTTTATTTGTGTGTATTTTGTTTTTATATGTATAGAAATGTATATACAGTAGTAGAAATACAGTACATACAATGTATCTTGTATTGATATATATATATATATAAGAAATGCAATAAATACATTGTATCTCTTATTGATATGTATATAGTAGAAATACAGTACACACAATGTATCTCGTACTGACATGTATATAGCAGAAATACAATACATACAATTTATCTCTTATTGACATGTCTTTAGTAGAAATACAATACATTTTTTTTTCACTTATTAACATCTCTGTAACAGAAATACAATTCATACAATGAATCTCTTATTGACATGTATCTAGTAGAAATACAGGATATACAATGTATCTCATGTTGACATGTATATAGTAGAAGTACAATACATAGTTTCATTGTGTCTCTTACTGATATATACGTAGTAGAAATACAGTACATACAATGTAGCTCATATTGACACATCTGTAGTAGAAATACAGTACTTTTAATTTATACAGGTGACAGCCATGTTGTTTGACATCATGACAGGGAAGTCTGAGGTAGACCATCCACTCTGTGAGGTCAGATACACTCTTTCTAATAATCAACTCATTCAGTGCAAATTAAGTTTCATCCTTCCCCTCCTGGTTTTTCTACTCCCTCATAGTTTAGTGACAAGGTGGGAGCTCCTTCCTTTACATAAAATCCTGGCAGCATCTCCTTCCTTTACATAAAATCCTGGCAGTGTCTCTGCTTAAATGATACATAAGGAACAAATCTATAATGTCTCATTTTATACAGATATGTAATTCATGACCGAATGTGCTGATGGGACAAATAAAACTAACATAGAATTGGTGAGGGGGGGCAGATTTCACTTGACCTATAACATAATAGAATGTGAAGACTTCCATTGAGAAAGCCTAGTCTCACTGTAAACAAGACTGACCTTGAACTCTTGCTGTGTAAATATGTCGTTTACAATTTACAGTTATGGAGAAAAGTTAGCTCTGTAAACATTTATGGAGTAAAGTTAGCTATGTAAACATTCTCTTTACAACTTACATCCATGGACAAAATTAAGCACACCATGTAAATTAAATATACATGACATAAGCTAACACAAAGCTGGTAAGTGTAATATGTATACAGTGTAAACAAACACATTAATATCAGTATGCCAATAAAAATGTCACATTTTTTAAATTTAAAATCAGTTGAATATTGTTTATATTATTATAGTAGACATTCTTTGTACTTATTTGTACACATGAAATGTAGTTAATAAAACTTGTACAAAAATACACATTCAGTAAGTCATTGTATTGTTTCACGGCTTTGTTATATCTTGTGCAATATTTTATTTTGGTTTTCACTGTAAATTCTTCCCCTAACATATCTTTATGCAAAATGGCATTTTGTTTATTTCACTTTATTTCAATACTTCACCTGTATATTTGAAAGAATGTTGTGAATATTTTAGAAACTTAAATCAATGAAACTCTCTTTATAGGAGTGTACAGATGGATTACTGGACCAGTTAGACCACCAGCTGAAAATGTCAGATGATGAATGTAAAGACTACAGGTTTGTTGTCATAATTACCATCACTTGATGTCAAATTATGTCATGCTGATATAATATGGCAAGACACAAAGGTCACACTTTTGTCTTGCCATGCTGGCATAATACGGCAAAACACAAATTCACACTTTTGTCTTGCCATGCTGGCATAATACGGCAAAACACAAATTCACACTTTTGTCTTGCCATGCTGGCATAATACGGCAAAACACAAATTCACACTTTTGTCTTGCCATGCTGGCATAATATGGCAAAACACAAATTCACACTTTTGTCTTGCTGACATAATATGGAAACATACAGATGCCAAACTTTTGTGACATACTATGGCATGACACAAATGCCACACTTTTGTCTTGCTGACATAGTATGGCAAGATACAAATGCAGACCTGCCAACTGTCCTGAATTATATGGGAACATCCCAGATTCACATGGTAAAAAAATTAATTTTTTCATACTTTGAAACGTATATTTACACATTCCATGTTTGATGTCAAATTCTGGCGTTTTTTTTGTCAAATCTGATAGATATTCTTCATTTCCGGTACCAACAGCTGTCATTGTTAAGTTGATTTTAAACACGTTTGGTTTGCTCTGTGTTCAGTTTATCATAATGAATAATTTTTAAAATAAAAAAATCTTTGGACAGTGAACATTTGCCACAAAAGAAGCTTAATTTAAAGTCCACTAAAGAAAGAAATACAGTGAGGACTTTCTATATATTTGGTCCAGTTCAAAAGATGATACTTACAATGCCATTCTCCACCTCAAAATCACCCCAGTGAAACCCTATCCCCTATTTAGTTTTCATTTAGTTGGCACATCTTTAAATGTCATACTTTTCTCTTGCTGACATATTATGGCAAGACATAAATGTCATACTATAGTTTTGGTTTTAATATTCCTCAAAGGAATTGCCTCGGGGAATCTTATTGACTCACGCATAATGGTCAACAAATATTGGTTGCCTGACTTGGTCTTAGGTAAGGGACCAACACAATCTGCCATAATTCTGCTAAATGGTTCATCAAATGCAGGAATAGGTTGCAAATGAGCCTTAGGTATCTTCTGATTGGGTTTTCCTACCATTTGACAAGTATGACAAGATCTACAGTATTTACAAACATCACTTTTGATTTTTGGCCAATAACAGTGAGTCAAGATCTTGTGATAAGTCTTATTAATCCCTAAATGACCAGCCAGAGGAGTTTCATGGGCCAAACTAAGTATTTCCTGTCTGTAAGGTTTTGGTACTACAATCTGATAGTTCACTGACCACTCGATACCAGCAGGTACCTCGGGAGGTCTCCATTTTCTCATAAGAATTCCATTTTTAATGAAATAACAGACAGGTACTTCATTGGCTTCAGTTTCACTAATGGCCCACTGAAACAAACAGGAGATCTCAGGATCTTTTTCCTGTTCGACGACAAGTGATTGTCATTTATCACCCTGATTAGATAAAAGAGAATGAATAGTTAAAAGAGGATTACTGTGATCAATACCTTTTGATTGATCCAAACAAGGAGTGAAAGTGACCTCATCAAAAGCCTGACCAACACATGTGTCAGCTAAAGGAATATTTTCCTTATCAAAATCATTCTCAAGAGCTTTCTTTGCCATAGCTCTGGTAACTGCACAAGCTGGGTATAAATCAGAGAATTCTTTTTCAATAGGATCAACTTTCTGATCCAAAGAAGGCTTGTCAATTACAAGTAGATTAACCACAACCTTATCTCCAGCTAGGTTGTTGCCTAGTAACAAATGAATGCCCTCAACGGGTTAAGAAGACACTATACCGACTGTCACAGGTCCTGAAACTAAGTCTGATGACAAATTTACAGAATGGAGAGGAATGGAAAGCCGCTCTCTACTCCCTGAATGAGAACACTCTCATTAGAAGAAGACGTCTCAGATAAAGGCAAAGTACCTGATAATAAAAGACTGAGAAGCTCCAGCATCCCTTAAAATTTTAATAGGGATAGGATTGGCCAAATCACCCAAGAGTGATACAGAACCCTTCAACATGAATGGTTCATAATTGTCCATAATAAAATCAGACGGGGGTTTTTGAGACCCAATGAATGTATTGTTTTCAATACATGACCGTGACCTTGACCTCTTAGAAATAAGAGCATTTGGGATAGGTCTATCTTGATTCTGATGCTTATATTTCAGTTTGAAGCAATCAGAAATAATGTGTCCTTTTTCTTGCAATAGGTACACATAGGAAGAGACAAGGATTTTGAGTCAAGCTTATCTGAAACTTGATTTTTAAAAGTTGTGCCAGATTGAGTTTTAGAAGGAGTTGTATTAGGCTGAAATACCTTTTTACCAGTAGACTGCTGAGTGAAAGACTTGCCTACAACAGAAACTTTATGAGTTAAGAAATACTTATCAGCAACACGAGCAGCATTTTCCAAGGTTTCGATCTGATGCTCTTCAAGATAAGTCTTAATGTCACTATGGACACAGTTCTTGAACTCTTCAAGTAATGCAAGTTGTTTGAGACTTTCATAATCATGTTCAGCTTTCTTGGCTAAGCACCATCTATCAAATAACTGCTCTTTTTCTCTTGCAAGTTCAACGTGTGTTTGTCCAGCATCTTTTTTATAGTTATTAAATTTTTGCCGATAAGCCTCAGGGACTAACTCATAACCCTTTAAAATGCAATCCTTAACTACATCATAGTCAGCACTTTGGTGAACTGACATTGAATGGTAAATATCACTAGTTTTACCAATTAGTACACATTGTAGTAATTGAGTCCAATGCTCCCTTGGCCATTTCAAATTTTCAGTGACTTTTTCAAAACGAGGAGAATATTTGTCTACTTCCTTTTGGCTGAAAGGGGGCACTAACCTGATATTTCTTGTAGTATCAAAACTTGAAGTTGTATGTGAAGTTGGATCATGCTTTTCACTTGCCAGCTCCATTTCTTTCATTTTAATTTGAAATTCCTTTTCATCCTTCTCTTCTTGCATTTGTAAGTGCATTTGTTCTTTCTGTAACTCCAATTGCATTTGTTTTTCTTTCTCTCTCTCCTGTCCCTCTCTCTCTCCTCTTTTTCATAAAGCATTTGTTTATCTTTCTCTCTTTCTTGTCTCTCTCTCTCCTCTTTCTCAAATTGCAACTGCAGTTGTTTCTCTTCTTTCTGGAAATGCATTTGTTCTTTCTGTAATTGCATTTGTTCTTTTTCTTTTTCCAATTGCAGCTGCATTTGTTTCTCCTCTTTATCTTTCTGACGTTCCAGCTTCCTTAACTCTAATTCCATCTTGTATTTTAATTTCAATTCCTTTTCTTTTATATCAGAGTCTGATGCAGACTTACTGATCGATCCCAAAACACTTTTATCGAAAACATTTTTTTCTACCAAATCCTGGATCAAAATGTTTTTAATTTCTTGCTTTGTTAAGGAAGATTTTGCCTTAGAAAGATTATATTTTCTGGCAAGTTCAAGCAACTCATCTTTTTCAAACTATCCAACTGCTCCTGAGTAGGACTAGAAAGAAAAGTTTCCGCTTTTGATGACATTGTGAAAAAAAAGCCTGTTGATTCCACTAAAATTTCAAACAAAATATGAAATAGTACTTGGGATTTAAAATTTCTGAAAACTAGAGGAATTTAAATTTCAAAAAATAATTTTCTGAAATATTTTAACCTAAATTCATATATCCCGAAGACGAGAACCCAATTTCCTTTTGTTACGTGTAGGCTCAAACAAAAGTAACAGAAGAAAAGAGTGAAGTCAACAAGCTTTGTAAATTTGAACAAAATAATTTATTTCCCTAGAAAACATGGTAACAGTATGAAATAGGACGTACGTTTTGTGAATCTAATCCAAAAATTAATCCTAGAATTCAAAAATATAAGTCCTATCACTAAAAAGTTCTAATTGAATCCAAGTTCGAAACTCAATGAAGTTCCAATATGGAAGGCGATGACATCTTCTATAACCAGTTTGTGTTGATGTGTCAACAGTTCCTTGTTGAATCACCAAGAATATAATTCCGGCTTTTTGAATTCCAAATAATTTTTAGTAAATGTCTTTTGTCCAAGAATTTCATCGAAGAAGAGTATTTTCCAGGGTGAATAAATTATTTTAAATACGAAAATCAACTCAAATGGCAACAACAAGACAAATACCTTGAACCCGAAGGTATATATTTAGGACTGATCAAATCCACTAGAAAATGTCTGTTTTTACCCACGAGTTTAGATCACATGACGGCTCACGTGGTCACTTAACTTGAACAGCACAGTAAAAAAAAATGCCAATTTGCACGTAGACTAGAATAGCCCTATCTAAGAATCAGAATCTCACACTGGAAATAAATTTAAAAATAAAACTGTTTACAACAGATTAACATGTGGGTTGAACATGACCTTGGTAATGACCAGTCATTTTCACTCAATGTTTACAAAATCGGAACCAAGGTCAAGAACTAGGTTAACTGAAAATAAAATGTAGCAATCGAACTGCATTGTTATCAGGTCAAAATAGAAAACTGAACCTTCTGAAAAAAAGTCAAATCCAGTGAAAATATTATCCTTACAATAAAATGTAATAAAACAAAAATAAAATAAAGAAATTTAAAACTAGCACACAAATAATTTAATACATATATGTAACAGGTGGTTATTGTGATTATTAAAATTTCTAATAATTTTTATTCTTCATTATTTAATAAGAGACAGAAGACACACCATTCCATTTTACATCCAGTCTTTCTCTACAATTAAAAGCATTATATTACTCCTATCTAGAGGTAAAACATGAAGTCGTATTAATGATGTTACCATGTAATGATCATTACCTTTATAGATGCTTTCATTTCTAAAGCAGACTACCTTAACAATAACACTGAAATTTAACATTGTCTCCTGCCTGGGAGTTCCTGGAGGGACTACCTTAACAAGAACATTGAACTCTGATATTATAACTATCGCCTGCCACAGACTTTCTGAAGAGACAACCTTGACAAACACTGAAATTTAACATTCGAACCTTCTCTGCCAGGAAGTTTCTGGAGGAACTACTTCAGTAATAACACTGAAATTTAACATTATAGCTTCCTTCTGCCAGGAAGTTTCTGGAGGGACTACTTCAATAATAACAATGAAATTTTTTCCGCCAGGGAGTTTCTGGAGAAGCTTGGAAACAATGAGGAGAGGGAGAATGAAGCTGACCTGGATGAAGAGCTAAGACAGGTATGCTATAATTCAACAAGCATAAGTTGAGGTTTGTAAACAGTAACTATTATTGTAAACAGATTATACCGCTGGCATACTCAATTCTTGACTCTGGCTAGTTAGGAGTAGCTCAAGTTATTTCAAAGTCATTGTGCACATAAGGGCACACCGTTTTCCTGTCTTCATTCATTCATCTTTTTAGCTGTGTGAAACTATAATCCTAACCCTAATCCTACAACTACCCAATAGGATCTAATCCAGGCTAATCCCAACCCTAATCAAAGAATTACTCAGCATCTAACCCAATTTAATCCTGACCCTGATCCCATGAATACTCAGCAGCATCTAACCCAAGTTTACTGTGTTGAGCACTTTTCCAGTTTGTTTTTCAGCTGCTCTCTATCTTGTGTCAAGCATTATTTTCCAGCTGCTGCCTATCATGTGTCAAGCTTTATTTTGCAACTTGTGTCTATCTTGTGTCAAGTATTATTTTCCAACTGCTGTCTATCCTGTGTCAAGCATTGTTTTCCAGCTGCTGTCTAACGTGTGTCGAGCATCATTTGCCAGCAACTATCTATCCTGTGTCAAACATTAATTTCCAGAATGTATCAACAGTGACTTGTTCAGACAGGTGACTGCTTAGTAAAATATAAACAGTCACATTTTCCGTATTGTTACGAATATGTAATTAAATTACTTGTGTGTTAGTTTTAAATTCTTTTTTATTTAAATTTTGTTTCATTACATTTTATTGTAATGATAATTTTCATTGGATTTGAATCTCTTTTCAGAAAATTGGCTTGATCTGATTAGATATTAACAGTTACTTCAGCACTATTTTTAGCTCACCTTGGTTCATAGTTTTTGTAAACATCGAGTGAAAACGATTGGCTACTGCCAAGGTCTTTTACAACCTATGTGTTAGCTCTGTTGTAAATGGTTTTATTTTTAAATTCATTTCCAGCGTGAGGATCTGATTCTTAGAAAGGGCTATTCTAGCTACGTAATAAAGGGCATTTTTTTATTGCAATGTTTAAATTAGTGGTCATGTCGCCTATCATGTGAGCTACTATGTGATCTAAAATTGAGGCTTATAACAGCCAATTGGTATGAAATTTATTCAGTTGTATCTTTTTTTATTGTTGATGTCAGATTGTTTTTGAAGTTCATCTGGTTTTTGAATTTAATAATTTATTCTCTAGAAGACTAAACAAGTGTACTTTTTTATAAAAAGTTCTGGGACAAAGAAATTCAGTGGAAATTTATTCTGGAATTCTAAACGGAAACATTATAAACTATGATTCAATCGAGGATCTGTTGCCATTTATACAACACCTCATCTGACATCATCGCCTTCCATATTGGAACATCATCGAGATTCGAACCTGGATTCAATTAGAACTGTTTAGTGATAGGACTTATATTTTTCAACTTTAGGATTAATTTTTGGATTATATTCACAAACCATAAGTCCTATTTCCTATTTTTACATTGTTTTCTTGGGAAATAAATTATTTTGTTAAAATTTACAAAGCTTGTTTACTTCACTCTTTTCTTTTGTTACATTTGTACGAGCCTACACGTAACAGTATAAACATTGGCCTGTAAGCAGTAGTATTTTCAGTAAGGGACTACTTAGTAAAGTATAAGCGGTGGCCAGTTTAGGCATTTGGCTGCTTAGTGTAGTGCAAACTGTTCTGTTTAGTATAAACACTGACCTGCTTAGACAGGTTGCTGATTTGTGAAAACTGCTTATTTTTTACATTATTTTATAGGGATCTTAAGAATTTGCTGTTTGGTGCAAGTAATAGCTTTATATAAGTTTCTTTTTATGCTCACTTTGACTGTATTTGTGTTGCAAGTGTTTTTTAAGGTCACTTTATATGTGTGTGGTAAGTTTTTTTACAGTCACTTTGTTTATGTTTTTTGAGGTTTTTTAAGGCCAGTTTGTGTTTTGTAATGTTTTCTTAAGGTTAGGTCAAGAGAACATCTGAGGACTTTAGAAAAGAATGCAGAGGAAATAAACCTAATGCCTTTGCCTCTTGCAGGGGTCATAACCCTAATGCCCTTGTGACTTATAAGAGATCAATTAGTTTTCCTTAAAATAACATTTTACTAACAAGAATCAGGACAGTATCATTTGAGAAGGACAAGGGCCATGATGGCAGGAAAAAGTGGCTTGGTACCTTTAATCATTATAAAACACATTGCCATTCCAAAACAGTCTGTCGGAAACTTGACTTTTATTCATTATCTTTTACCTGTTCTTATGTTTTATAGACTTGATACTTAAGGATATTGCATAATTCAAATGATCTTAGGGTCCAAAAGATCAGAGTTCATTTTTCCTTAAAACCAGTTTATATATTTCTTCATATGATGCCTAAGAAAGTAATAATATCTGAAATTTTCATACAGCCATATTAGCTTCGGCATTGGACATGTCAATTTGGCATAGGCCCTATGAATTGGAACAGTGATCTCCCTTTATAATAGTTCTCTAAGTTTAAAAGTGAACCACCTTCTTGGGGAGATGGCATTACTGTGGGGCACATTTTAATAAGAGACAGATGATGTAACATTCCATTTTACATCCGATCTTTCTCTAGAATTAAAAGCATTATATTAGTTCTATCTAGAGGTAAAATGTGAAGTCATGTTAATGATGTTATCATGTAATGATCATTATATTTATGGATGCATACATTTACAAAAGCTGACTACCTTAACAATAACACTGAAATTTTAAGGTAATGATATAATGAGTTGATGTATGCAAACAACATTATGATGGTATATGTTGTATGTGAAATGGCATTAGATGGTCTATGATGTATGTGAAAGAACATGATAATTGCTTACAGTCAGGCAACAAATACTTTAAAAAAATGAAGCAGAAAATGCAAGAATTGAAATTCACCAAGTATAATGCTATTCTCATACAAGTGCCAAATGCAGAATGCTGTGCCATGCCTTTTAGGGAGTTGTGGGAGTTATGGACCTTTTGGGCTTGCATGAAAAGCTCTAATGCTGTATTTACACTGCTGTCATTGCAATTGCCAATAATATCAGCATCACTTTGTCTCATATTTTTCTTTGAAAAAGGTAGAAAGTAATCAGGATGGTTTTAGCTGGTTTAAAGGGTAGGCAGTAATCAGGATGGTTTTAGCTGGTTTAAAGGGTAGATGGTAATCAGGATGGCTTAAAGGGTAGACAGTAATCAGGACGATTTAAAGGGTAGACAGTAATCAGGATGGTTTTAGCTGGTTTAAAGGGTAGACAGTAATCAGGATGGTTTTAGCTGATTTAAAGCTCAGACAGTAATAGGATGGTTTTTAGCTGCTTTAAAACTCAGACAGTAATATGGATGGTTTAAAGGCCAAATACTAATCGGGACAGTGTTAGCTGTTTTAAAGTATGCATTCTGTGATGTGAGTCATGTTGAAACATCAGAATAGCTTGGCCTGCATGTCTAAAAATAGATTTCAAGTTTTGCCTGTCTAAAAATAGATTTCTATTAGTATTTGGTTTATAATTCCTATACTAAGTAATTGATAATGTAAGATTAATGGTTAAACACATTGTACTGTGTACAAACACACACCTAGCATAGAAAGGTGTTTTAGTTGTCAGTGGTTGAGATTAAACCAGTCTTATAGTGAGCCTGGAGTATCATGGTGTAAAAATGATGACAGATGATAAAAATGCTGTGATTTTTTTTGGTCTGGTCACATAGTGTTACCTTTTGCCTAGGTCCTGAACCACTGGAAAGGAAAAATCTCAACAGTAAAGTAATGCCTAGGTCACATACAAATTCCAACATTAAAGTAATGCCTAGATCAAATGCAAATGTCAACATTAAAGTAACGCCTAGATCACGTACAGTAAAGTAATGCCTAGGTCACATACAAATTCCAACATTAAAGTAATGCCTAGATCAAATGCAGATGTCAACATTAAAGTAACGCCTAGATCACGTACAAATGTCAACATTAAAGTAATGCGTAGATCACATGCAAATGTCAACATTAAAGTAATGCCTAGATCACATGCAAATGTCAATATACAAATGTCAACATTAAAGTAATGCCTAGATCACATACAGATGTCAACATTAAAGTAATGCCTAGATCATGTACAGATGTCAACATTAAAGTAATGCCTAGATCACATACAAATGTCAACATTAAAGTAAGGCTTAGATTATGTTCAGATCTCAATACAAACACAAAGAACAGTAAGAAATCAAGGTATCAAAGCTTTATTCTCGATTTAGTTCACAAACCTTGGTTTTTTAATATTTTTATATAATGTGTTATGTTTGAGAATGTTTACAAGTCAGTCTGATCACCTGTAACAATGTTTAATGGTTTGGACCCATTATAGTATCATGTGTGAAAGTAAAGTTGGCTTCCTTTGTAACATGTTCTGAACTGACAACATTGTAGGCAAAAGTACTAACAACACTGTAGGCAAACTAGGCAAAAGTACTGACAACATTTTAGGCAAACTAGGCAAAAGTACTGACAGTGTTGTAGGCAAACTAGGCAAAAGTACTAACAACATTGTAGGCAAACTAAGCAAAAGTACTGACAACATTGTAGGCAAACTAGGCAAAAGTACTGACAGTGTTGTAGGCAAACTAGGCAAAAGTACTGACAACATTGTAGGCAAACTAGGCAAAAGTAATTATAAGTTGAACTTTAAATTGGTGCTTTTTAAGGGCATCAAGTTACACACACAGGTTTATTCTCAGGATATGAATTTGCATCTACTCAGCCCAGTATGATCACTGTATACAGTCAGGGACAAGTACATTTACTGTGTACAGTCAGGGACAAGTAAGTATTTGACCTTTCTTCGGCACAGTGAATTTTTACCCAGTCAGTATTATACTGAATTGAACTAGAGCAATGTACCACTGTCTTGATGTCAATTCCAGCTCAAACTGCAGGAGGAGTCCTTGATGCAACAGTTACAGGCTGTAGAAGCAGAACGAGCCCAAACTGCCAAACTTGCCCAGAAAGAGAGGGAGATAGCCAGGGCTTTGGATGAAGAGGAAGAGCGGTCAGAACAGTTTTTTTTTATACCTGCTATTAGTCAGAGTGTATTATGTTTTGCATGCTCTCATTCCATCAGTCCAATCTGTGCTTCCATGATTGTTTTCACACAAAAACTTGAGTTATTCATCATCTGTTCTTACCATACTTTGTAAATAGCTTAAATTTGGGGTGAGCAAGAAGTATGTCAATTTCAGAATCAAAGGGTCGAGATTATGGTCACTTTAAATGAAAAGGAAAAATGGTTCCTACACAGGATGATAGCTCTACACTGTAGACCTGGACCAAACTCTGTGGATGACATGTGTTTTTCAGGTTTAATTGAAAATATTTGAGCACTTCTAGATGCTCGCCATATTAATCCCTGAGCATTAGGTTTAGTTTTAAACATGTACATTTTACACTTTGTACATTGGACTTATGCATTGCCATGGGCCCCAGGGGAAGAAGCCAAAAGATATACAACAAATCTGGCTGATTCTTAAAATTGTCGAAGAGGAGAGATACGGACATATGGATAGACTGATAGAGGAAGGTGTCTCCAATCCAAAAGCAGAAAATAAAGAACACTAGAAAATTTGATGTTTTGTCTTAAAGTTTATTTGAACATCCCCACTGTAAGCAGTCATTCATGTTAATTTTATTTGAACATCCCCACTATATGCAGTCATTCATGTTAATTTTATTTGAACATCCCCTCTGTATGCAGTTATTCATGTTAATTTTAATTTAACATCCTCACTATACACAGTAATTCCTGTTAATTGGAGTTTCATAATCCTCCCTGGACACAGTCAGTCATAGTAATTGAGATTTGATAATCCTCACTGTACACAGTCATTCATGTTAATTTAGGTTTGATTATCCTCACTGTTCATGGTCATTCATGTCAATTTAGGTTTGATAATCTTCACTGTATGCAGTCATTCATGTTAATTTAGGTTTGGTAACTCTCACTGTACACATTCATGTTACTTTAGGTTTGATTATCCTCACTGTACACAGTCATTCGTGTTAATTGATAATCTTCTTTTGTTAGCAAAAAAGCAGTCACACATCATTTGTGTTTACACAGAATGGTGTGCAAGTAATTGCTGCTTTTCTTCAGATTGTATAGAGTAATAATTTGTAAACATCACTAAACTGGTATGTTTTGCCTCCCACCCCCACCCTACCCTGAATTTATGAAAATTTTGTATTCAATCAGTAGTTTGTGCCGTCTCCACCCTTACCAGTATATCTGCCACCACCCCTACCCCCATCCCTACCTTGTTGATAGGGTTAGGCTTAGGGTCTGTTGTTAATCTAAAGGCTACAGATAGTCATGAAGAGTCAGTGGGAAGATGCTGACCTTGTAGTTATCAAACTGTAATTAGAATTTCCAGGTTCAGACCTTACTGGTGCTTCAAGACCATTGTCCTAGGACAGTTAATTAGCACACAGGTATGACAGTTTCCAGATTCAAACCCATCTGGGTGGTTCAAGATCATTTTCCTGGGACAGTTAATTAGCACACTGCCATGACAGTTTCC
This sequence comes from Megalonaias nervosa, assembly GCA_016617855.1. Classification (NCBI taxonomy): domain Eukaryota; kingdom Metazoa; phylum Mollusca; class Bivalvia; order Unionida; family Unionidae; genus Megalonaias; species Megalonaias nervosa. The sequence goes on from JAECUM010004901.1 coordinate 71,486, forward strand.
AGGCTCAATCCTGAGTGGGTGTTTGAAAATCATTAACCTGGGAGAGTTAATTTGCACACTGCCATGACAATTTCCAGATTCAAATCCTGAGTGGGTGTTTATTGTCCTGGGACAGTTAATTAGCACACTGCCATGACAGTTTCCAGTTTCAATCCATACTGTTGCATTAGGATCATTTTCCAAGGTTAGAGTGGAGGACCTTGCCAAATAGTTAGCCAACTAGGTCTGTTGTTGGTCATTGTATTGTCTGTACAGAGATGGGAACATTAAATGTTGGTACCTTGTGCAAAAACAGACACTACATATAAACATAAGTTAGTCATTGTATTGTCTATGCAGTCATTGGAACATTAAATGTTGGTACCCTGTGCAGAGACAGACACACTGTGTGTAAACATAAGTTAGCCATTTTATTGTCTTTGCAATTGATGGTGAACATCAAATGTTGGTACCCTTTACAGAGACAGACACACTGTGTGTAAACATAAGTTAGCTATTGTATTGTCTTTGCAATTCATGGTGAACATTAAATGTTGGTACCCTTTACAGAGACAGACACTGTGTGTAAACATAAGTTAGCCATTGTATAGTCTTTACAATTCATGGGAATATTAAATGTTGGTACCCTTTGCAGAGACAGACACACTGTGTGTAAACATAAGTTAGCTATTGTATTGTCTTTGCAATTCATTGTGAACATTAAATGTTGGTACCCTTTACAGAGACAGACACTGTGTGTAAATATAAGTTAGCCATTGTATTATCTTTGCAATTAATTGTGAACATTAAATGTTGGTACCCTTTGCAGAGACAGACACACTGTGTGTAAACATAAGTTAGCCATTGTATTGTCTATGAAATTTATGGTGAACATTAAATGTTGGTACCCTTTACAGAAACAAACACTGTGTGTAAACATAAGTTTGTCATTGTATTATCTTTGCAATTCATGGTGAACATTAAATGTTGGTACCCTTTGCAGAGACAGAGACACTGTGTAAACATAAGTTAGCTATTGTCTTTGCAATTCATGGTGAACATCAAATGTTGGTACCCTTTGCAGAGAGAGAGACACACTGTGTGTAAACATAAGTTAGCCATTGTATTGTCTTTACAATTCATTGTGAACATTAGATGTTGGTACCCTTTGCAGAGACACAAACACACTGTGTGTAAACATAAGTTAGCCATTGTATTGTCTTTGCAATTCATGGTGAACTTTAAATGTTGGTACCCTTTACAGAGACAGACACACTATGTGTAAACATAAGTTAGCCATTGTATTGTCTTTACAATTCATGGTGAACATTAAATGTTGGTACCCTTTACAGAAACAAACACACTGTGTGTAAACATAAGTTAGCCATTGTATTGTCTTTACAATTCATGGTGAACATTAAATGTTGGTACCCTTTACAGAGACAGACACACTATGTGTATACAAAAAAATCTCTTCCATTTTGTCCAAGAAGATTAGCAGCATTCTGGTTTAGCATGTCTCCCCTGATCTAATATAATGATGCATAACTGTAGATATGATCATAATAAGACAGGTATGGTTTATTTAATAGATATGAATATATTAATCTCACCAGGTTCTGGAAAGACTATAATGAACACAGAAGACAGGTTCAGGAGCTGGATGATGAAGAGGCAAGGTAATGCTAACTTTCTACTCTATAAAATAAGATTTAATTCATTTTACAATTGGTTCATATCAGTGTTAGGGTTTGGCTGTCTTTCTGTCAGATTATTGGTGCAGGTGGTATGTGTATGATAAAAATATATGGTTCAGTTTAATTTCTATCTAGATTCTATTGTTTCACCTTGGTGTCCTAGTTTCTGATGATCATTCGAAAGGTTCTGCTATCTACAGCCTGTTAAATTATAACTGGCATTTTATTTTAATAATACATGGTTGAATTCGGTCATGTTTCAAAACATATGAACCATCTTTTTTTCATTTATTATTCTTTAACCATTCTTTTCTTTCTGTTTTATTTCTCTTTTGAATTCAGTATTGTTCTTTTGTATTCAGTATTATACAATTGAGTATTGTACAATTTAACATTCTACAGGTGTATTGAGTATTGTATTATTGTATTGACTACTGTTCAATTATGTTCAAGATTGTACTATTGTATTCACAGTTGTAATATTGTATTCACAATTGTACTGCTGTATTCACTATTGTACAATTGGCAGACTCAGAGTATACCCTTAAGTAAGTCCAAAGGAATAATAATATACCTTTTAATATCTGCTATAAAACTTTGCATATTTGATCAATGTCACCTGTAAAGACAAATTTGTCATATTTTTACAGTACATTAACAGTTTTGAATCTTTTGTATGTTTGTAAACCATTTGTAACTTTTTGAAGTAATTTATGCTTTTAAACTGTTCAATATGAACTCTATAAAGTAATCTATGTTTTTCAGTGTGTACTGTGTAAATTCATTTGTGTTTCAGTGTGGATTCTATAATGTAATACATGTGTTTCAATGTTGACTCTACACAGTAATTTATGTGTTTCAGTGTTGACTTTACACAGTAATTTATGTGTTTTGGTGTTGACTCTACACAGTAATTTTTGTGTTTCAATGTTGACTCGACACAGTAATTTTTGTGTTTCAGTGTTGACTCTGCACAGTAATTTATGTGTTTCAGTGTTGACTCTACACAGTAATTTTTGTGTTTCAGTGTTGACTCTACACAGTAATTTATGTGTTTCAGTGTTGACTGCACAGTAATTTATGTGTTTCAGTGTTGACTCTACACAGTAATTTATGTGTTTCAGTGTTGACTCTACACAGTAATTTATGTGTTTCAGTGTGAACAATCAGCTGAAGTACGCACAGGAACAGTTGGATTCACTGAAGAAGACCAATGTATTCAATGCTACATTCCATATATGGTAAAGACCAGTGTTTTCAATACTACATTCCATATATGGTAAAGACCAATGTGTTCAGTTCTACATTCCATATATGGTAAAGACCAATGTTTTAAATACTACATTACATATATGGTAAAGACCAATGTTTTTTTTACTACATTCCATAAAGACCAATGTTTTCAATACTACATTCAGTATATGGTAAAGACCAATGTTTTCAATGCTACATTCCATATATGGTAAAGACCAATGTATTCAATGGTACATTCCATATATGGTAATGACTAGAGCTGGGTAACACAAAAATGCATACCATGGTATACTGCTATTATATTGGTGTCCAGCAATTCAATGTTTCTTGGCAGGTGCCTGACACTTTTTTGTTTAATTTTTGTCTGTTGATTGCTGAAAAAATATATTGCTCTGATTGACAACAAAATAACACCATATTGTTGGAATTTTTTAGATTCAAAGAATACCATATATCGTAATTTGCTCGAGTTCACAGTTTTCTGCACATGCGCCGACAACACTAATTGTTCACCGTTTGACGTTTCATCTTCTGCATTAATACATTTCATAATTAATCTACACTGCAGTTAAAATGTTTTCACCTCTAAAGAAAAAGATTTGTATTCCACAAAAAGTGAAGTATAGATTGGAGTACACCAAAATTTGGCCTAGCAATCAGCCATCAAACATCGATGTACATTATGCTTTTCGCACAGTAGTGTGCAGCGAATTTTACAATGGGGAATGTGCACAAGGATGCACAAGGACTGGAATTGTTGCTTACAATTTACCTGTCATACATGTACCATGTAGTAGTATTATAGTACATGTATGAACATAAACTGTAAGCAACGATACGAGCCCCTGTGAGCATGTGTCAGAATGATGTGAAAAAGCACACTGCCAAAGCACCCCCCGAAGATTTCAGTTTTGGTGTGCTTTAAGCCACCTACTCAAGTCCTGTATGCTACCACTGTTGAAGCATTGTTTGTGCACTTTCTTGTTGAACATAACCTGTCTTTCACAGTTGGAGATCAGCAACAGTGATAGTGATAGATTATTTCCTATTGTGAGAAAGAATAAGACAAACTTTAGTGCCACCTTAGGTGCTGCAAATTTGCAACAATTTTTGTCACCAAGATTAACCAGCAGGCAAGAAGCCTGAACTGTTTAGAAACAAATTTGCCATAGCCTGATTGAGGAAGTTCAAGACTGCCACAGCATCATATCATGACAAATAGTGTGAAGTTTGTGTATATCAGTAAATTTGGCTGCAAATAAAGTAGTACATGTAATCAATGTAAGTAATAATGTTTAAGTTTTATTTGGGGATTTTCATATAATACAGTACTGACCATTGAAGTGGATGGAGTTAGTGTCATGATATAATTTTTCACTAATTGCATTCAAAATTCACTAATTTTTATCCCACTTTTCACTAATTGTGAGTCTGGAGGGTTGGCAGCTCTGCTGCTGTCAGGATAATGTGACTGGCTGGGACATCATGCTACATGTCTGCAGCATGATGCTCCAGTGCTTGACATCATGATAAATAGCCTTACTGCAGACATGGTAGTGATATGACTGGAAAATTTATAAAGTTATGTTAAATATATGAACACACACATAAAGTTCAGATATAAAAAGCGTGCTTCTGAAAATTGTGAGATGATTCCCATTCATACCATGGAATGAACATACTTAACACATTTACATATTCTTGTAAGTAACTAGCACATGATATGTGTTGTTTTTTATTTTGCTTTTACAGTCAGAAAATGTTTTCAAACATTTGATTTGGACAGATATATTTCACAACATAACATTTGGACACTGTTTTGGTATACATGACACATATCAAACCTGAGATTAAAGAACCTTAAATTATAATTATATTTCTAATACTAACCATTAGCTTGCAACAGATGCAGCCAGTTTATACAAAAAAATATTTTTAAAAACTATTTTGTCATGAATAATGAAAACATGTTGTTAATATCATTAAAGTCATATCAAGTTTACTCTGGAATTTCCTTCAATTCCTTACTGATAGAAACTACTGATGTACATACTAGTACAGTAAAAGAGTATGTACCTAGTAAAGACCAGTGTATTCACTACAAACATTCCATACAACTAAAAGACCAATGTATTGACTACAGACATTCCATACATTGTAAAGACCAATGTATTCACTACATTCCATACATGGTAAAGACCAATGTATTTGCTGCAAACATTCCATACATGGTAAAGACCAATGTATCCACTACAAACATTCCATACATAGTAAAGACCAATGTATTCACTACATTTCATACATAGTAAAGACCAATGTATTCACTACAAACATTCCATACATGGTAAAGACCAGTTTATTCATTACAAACATTCCTTACATGACAAAGACCAATGTATTCACTACAAACATTTCATACATGGCAAAGACCATTGTATTCACTACAAACATTCCATACATGGTAAAGATCACTGTATTCAGTACTACATTCCGTACATGGTAAGGACCAATGTATTCATACAAACATTCCATACATGGTAAAGACCAATGTATTAACTACAAATATTCCATACATAATAAAGACCAGTGAATTCATTACAAACATTCCATACATGGTAAAGACCAGTATATTCACTGCAAACATTCCATACATAGTAAATCTCACTGATTCAGTACTACATTCCATACATGGTAAAGACCATTGAATTCAGTGCTATTGCTGTGTATATTTAATTTAATTGTTTGTTTGTTAGTTTTAAAGTTTTTAATTCCATTACATGCTATTGTAATGTAACTTTGTTTACTGGATTTGATATTGTCCAGAATTGAGTTTGATTCTATTTGACCTGACTGATATTTTTTTTTTATTTCATTGATAAACAACTAATAATAGAAACATTGTATCTAGTTCTTGACCTCATTTCAAAATCAGTGACATTTTTTGCAAACAACGTTTTTAATTTTTTTTTACAAATCTTTCTCAGAGTAAAAATCATTAAGTCAGGTTATACCTGGATTATGTGACAAGTAGCATACAAACTTCTATTTTTTCCATAAGATTGAACTTTTGATCCTCATCTGGGAAACTGTTTTGCATTTTAATTAGTGTATAACGGTTGTTTTGATAAAGGTATATTCAGTTGGTCTCCAAACAATTGACACATTAAGTTGTATTATGTTGTGACCATTTTGGGTTGAATTTTTATTTTCTTCAAATTATTGAATTCAGGTGAGTCTTTTCCCTGGAAATACATAAGTGCTCTGACAAAATTCTTGGATAAAGACATTTATTGGAAGTTATACTGAATTCAGAACTGAACTAAAGTAGCACATCATGACCACAATAGACGTCATTGCCTTCCATTTTGGATTCCATTAGGACTTGTACTCAGTTTCATTCAGGACTTTTTATTTATTAGGACTTCTATTTATAAACAGCACTTTTGATTTTTGGCCAATATAAGTGAGTTAAGATCTTGTGATGAGCCTTATTAATCCCTGAATGACCAGCCAGAGGAGTTTCATGGGCCAGACTAAGTATTTCCTGTCTGTAAGGTTTTGGAACTACAGTTTGATAGTTCACTGACCACTCATCACCAGCAGGTACCTCGGGAGGTCTCCATTTTCTCGTAAGAATTCCATTTTTAATGAAATAACAGACAGGTACTTCATTGGCTTCAGTTTCACTAATGGCCCTCTGAAACAAACAGGAGATCTCAGGATCTTTTTCCTGTTCGATGACAAGTGATTGTCATTTGTCACCCTGATTAGAAAAAAGAGAATGAGTAGTTAAAAGAGGATCACTGTGATCAATACCTTTTGATTGATCCAAACAAGGAGTGAAAGTGACCTCATCAAAAGCCTGACCAATACATATGTCAGCTAAAGGAATATTTTCCTTATCAAAATCATTCTCAAGAGCTTTCTTTGCCATAGCTGTAGAAACTGCACAAGCTGGGTATAAATCAGGGTATTCTTTTTCAATAGGATCAACTTTCTGATCCAAAGAAGGCTTGTCAGTTACAAGTGGATTAACCACAACCTTATCTCCAGCTAGGTCATTGCCTAGTAATAAATGAATGCCCTCAACGGGTAAATTAGACACTATTCCGACTGTCACAGGTCCTGCGATTAAGTCTGATGACAAATTTATAGAATGGAGAGGAACATTAACAAAGCCGCACTCTACTCCCTGAATAAGAACACTCTCATTAGAAGAAGACTTCTCAGATAAAGGCAAAGTACCTAATAATAAAATCTCTGAGAAGCTCCTGTATCCCTTAAAATTTTAATAGGGATAGGATTGGCCAAATCACCAAAGTGTGATATAGAACCTTTCGACATAAATGGTTCATAGTTCTCCATAATAAGATTAGACTGGGGTTTATTAGACCCAACAAATGTGTTGCTTTCAGTACATGACCATGACCTTGACCTCTTAGAAATAAGAGCATTTGGGATAGGTCTGTCTTGTTTTGATGCTTATTTGTCAGTTTGAAGCAATCAGAATAACATGTCCTTTCTTCTTGCAATAGGTACACGTAGGAAGAGACAAGGATTTTTGATCAATCTTATCTGAAGCTTGATTTCTAAAAGTTGTGCCAGATTGAATTTTAGAAGGGCTCATATTAGGCTGAAATACCTTTTTACCAGTAGAATGCTGAGTGGAAGACTTGCCTACAAAAGGAACTTTATGGGCTAAGAAATACTCATCAGCAGCATGAGCAGCATTTCCAAGGTTTCAATCTTATGCTCATCAAGATAAGTCTTAATGTCACAATGGACACAGTTCTTGAACTCTCCAAGTAATATGAGTTGTCTGAGATTTTTGTAATCTTGATCAACTTTCTTGGCTAAGCACCATCTATCAAATAAGTGCTCTTTTTCTCTTGCAAATTCGACATGAGTTTGTCCAGCTTCTTTTTTATAGTTCCTGAATTTTTGCCGATAAGCCTCAGGGACTAACTCATAACCCTTTAAGATGCATTCCTTCACCAGATCATAGTGAGTACTTTGCTGTACTGACAGGGATGCATAGATATTTTGGGCTTTGCCAAAAAGTACACACTGTAATAATTGAGTCCAATGCTCCCTTGGCCATTTCAAATTTTCAGCAACTTTTTCAAAATAAGGAAAATATTTGTCTACTACTTTCTCGCTAAAAGGGGGTACTAACCTAAAATTCTTAGTAATATCAAACCTTGAATTTGTATGTGAAGTGGGAATGTGCTTTTCACTTGCCAGCTCCATTTCTTTTATTCTAAATTGATATTCACTCTCTTCCTTCTCTCTTTGCATTTGTGTCTGTCTGTCTGTCTCTCTGTCTTCCTTATCTACCAGTAATTGCATTTGCATTTGTTTTTCTCTCTCCTCTTTCTCCAATAGCATTTGTTTTTCTTCTTTCTGTAACTGCATTTGTTCTTTCTGTAACTGCATTTGTTCTTTCTGCAACTGCATTTGTTCTTACTGTAACTGCATTTATCTTTCTCTCTCTCTTTCTTCCTTATCTAATTGCATTTGTTTCTCTTCTTTCCGAAACTTCACTTGCTCTTTGTCTTTCTCCAGTTGCAGCTGCATTTGTTTTTTCTCTTTTTCTTTCCAAAGTTTGAGCTTTCTTAACTCTAATTCCATCTTGTATTTTAATTCCTTTACAGTTATGTCAGAGTCTGATCGAAACCAAAACACTTTTATCCAAAACACTCTATTCTACCAAATACTGGACCAAAATGTTCTTTATTTCTTGCTTCGTTAAAGAAGCTTTTGCCTCAGAAAGATCATATATTCTGGCAAGTTCAAGGAATTCTTCATTTTTTTCAAACAGTCAAACTGCTCCTGGGTAGGATTTGAAAGAAAGATTTCCAATTTTGAAGACATTTTAAAAAAGCCTGTTGAATTCACTAAAGATTTCAAAAATGTGAAATAATACTTGGGATTTAAAAAATTCTGAAAACTAGGGAAATTTAAATTTCAATACAATTTTCTGAAAGATTTTAGCCAAAATTCATATATCCCAGATGAGCCCCCAATATTCTTGTTACGTGTCTAGGCTCGTACAAAAGTAACAAGAAAAGAGAGAAGACAACAAGCTTTGTAAAATTTAACAAATAATTTATTTCCCTAGAAAAACAAGGTAAAAATGAGAAAAAGGACTTACGGTTTATGAATCAAATCCAAAATTAATCCAAGAATTAAAAAATTGAAGTCCTATCAATGAAAAGTCCTAAATGAATCTGTGCTTGAGTCCAGATGAAATTCCAAGATGGAAGGCGATGATGTACGCCATAACCTTCAAAGTGTTGTTGTGTCAACAGTTCTTTGTTGTATCACAGAAAATAATATTCCAGTTTAGAATTCCTGAATTATTTTTGATAAATTTCCTTGTCCAAGAATTTCTGTATGAGCACTAGTATTTTCCAGGTAAAGAATTACTAATTCAGTAATAAAAAAATTCAACTCAAACTGGTCACAATAAGACACCTTTAAGTGTCGAAGATTTAAAGCCCAACTGGCTAGTTCTTCTCAAGAAAATGATTATACAATAAGTTAAGACGCAAAACAAATTCCTGTATCAGGGTCACATGAATATTTTTTACATGCTAATTATCACATACTCTGGGTATGGCCTTGATTCCACTGAATGAATCTTACTCTTAGAATAAATAAAAAAAATTTGAAAAAGTTGTTTACTAGAACTCTATCTGATTTCTAAATCAAGGTCTGAAACTAAATACAATGTTTCAGCTTCTGGTTGTTTATCAGGTCAAAGAGAACTGAACTGAATTTCTAAAAATTATATCAAATCCAGTAGACAAAGTTATCATTACAATAACATGTAATGGAATAAAATAAAATTTTAAAAAAGATTTAAAACTAACAAACAAGTAATTAAATTACATATACATAACAAATGGTAGATTGTGTCGGTCCCTTACCTAAGACTAAGTCAGCTAACCAATACTTGTTGACCATAATGTGTGCATCAACAAGATTCCCAGAGGTAATTCCTTTGAGGAATATTAAATCTAAAACAATAGCAAAAGCTTTAATAAAGTTTTTTCTCAATTTGGCCTTCCCAAATCTGTCCAGTCTGATCAAGGGTCAAATTTTATGTCTGGAATTTTCCAGCAAGATATGTGCGAATTAGGCATACAACAAGTCAAATCTTCTGCCTATCACCCTGAGAGCCAAGAGGTTTTAGAAAGATTTCATCAGACTTTGAAAAATGTGATTCTGTCATATTGTTTTGATAAGGGTAAAGAGTGGGACGAAGGCATTCATTTACTGTTGTTTGCTGTTCGGGAATCAGTTCAAGAATCTTTAGGATTGAGTCCCTTTGAACTAGTTTTTGGACATACTGTGTGTGGACCATTGAAGTTGTTGAAAGTGAAACTTCTTTCTAATGAAGTTGCTGGAATTAATCTTCTCAATTATGTTTCCAATGTTAAGTATAAGTTGTCAAAGGCTTGTGAGGTTGCAAGAGGTAAGCAGCACTCTACTCAGTCAAAAATGAAATTAAGGTATGATAGAAACTCGAAGGAAAGGAGTTTTCAGTCTGGTGATAGAGCTCTGGCTGTCTTGCCCATACCACAAAATCCTCTTCAGGCCAAGTATTATGGTACCTACTCGGTTGAAAAGAAAGTATATGACTTAAATTACACCATAAATACTCCTGGGAGGTGAAAACAAAAGCAACTTTGCCACATAAACATGTTAAAGGAGTATATTGAGAGCGATAGCCAGATTAATTATGCAATTAATTTAGTTGTATCTGTCCCACTCAGTGAGGATTTAAGTGAAGGAATGCAATCGGACACTATTGATTTTGAAGTAACAAATCTTCAAAATTCAGAAGTTATGAATAATCTGGACCAGAAACTTTCACATTTGCAGCAACAAGAAAGGAATGAACTTAAACAGTTATTACTTGAATATGAGCACCTATTTCCAGATATTCCTACAAGAAGAAACAAAAATTTGTCATGACATTGAAATTGTAAATTCCAGACCTGTGAAACAACACCCATACAGGATGAACCCTCTCAAACAGGAATACTTGAAAAAAGAAATTCAGTATTTGCTGGAAAGTGATTTTATAGACTGAAGTAAAAGTGACTGGAGTTCACCATGTATGCTTGTTCCAAAACCAGATAAAACTTTCTGCATGTGCACTGATTATAGGAAAGTGAACAGTGTGACTAAAACAGATTCATTTCCATTACCAAGAATCGATGACTGCATTGATAAAATTGGAAATGCCAAGTATATCGCCAAATTTGACCTTCTGAAAGGATTTTGGCAAATTCCACTGATGGAAAGGGCAAAGGAAATTTCTGATTTGTGACTCCAGATGGACTTTATCAATATAAAGTGATGCCATTTGGGATGAAAGGTTTGCCAAGTACTTTTCAATGTTTAATGAACATGATTACCACTGATCTAGATAATTGTGATGCTTACATTGATGTCATCATCTACAACAACACCTGGAAAGTACATTTGGCAACAATTCAGAAATTCTTCGACAGAGTCACTGATGCAAGTTTGACAATTAATTTATCCAAAAGTGAGTTCTCCCATGCTTGTGTAACATTTCTTGGAGATATTGTGGGACATGGACAAGTTAAACCTATAGATGCTATGGTCAAGGCTATCTCTGCATTCCCTGTGCCTATCAGTAAAAAGCAGCTGATGCGATTTTTAGTTATGGCTGGATACTATTGGAAATTTTGTTCCAATTTTTCTGTAATGCTGAACCCCTGACAAATTTATTGAGCAAGAAAACCAAGTTTCATTGGACTGAAAAATATCAGGAGGCTTTTGATAAGTTAAAGGCCATACTTAAGAGTGCACCAGTTCTTACAGCTCCAAATTTCAGTCAATCATTTAAACTGTCTGTTGATGCAAGTGGTGTTGGGGTTGGGGCAGTGTTGATTATCCAATGTGCTATTTTTCTAAGAAATTAAATAAGTCCCAAAGAAATTATTCAACAATTGAAAAGGAATCTTTGGCTTTGATATTGGCATTACAACATTTTGAAGTTTACATTAGTTCAGCTCCATCTCCAATTATTGTGTTTAGTGATCACAACCCCCTTACTTTCATCGGCAGGATGAGAAACAAAAATCAGAGATTATTAAGGCGGAGTTTGTTGTTACAGGAATACAATATTGACATCAGGCACATCAATGGAAAAGACAGTTTAATAGCAGATGCATTGTCACATATAGAGAAATATATTTCATGTACACTTTGTATCATTTATAAGATTTCCTCTTATGTTATTTTTTTTATAAACCTCATGTATAATTGACCTATGGTAAAAAGAAAGCTTTATTATATAAATCTTTCTTTTTCTTTTATGTGGGTAAGTGTTATGTGTATTTAATTTAATTGTTTGTTAGTTTTGAAGTTTTTAATTCCTTTACATGCTATTGTAATGTAACTTTGTTTACTGAATTTGATATTTTCCAGAATTGAGTTTGGTTCTGTTTGACCTGACTGATATTTTTTTCTTATTTCATTGATAAACAACTAATAATAAAAACATTGTATCTAGTTCTAACTTTTTTTATTTATTTTTGTAAATCTTTCTCAGAGTAAGAATCGTTAAATTAAGTCAAGGTCATACCTGGACTATGTGACAAGTAGCATACAAACTTCTATTTTTTCCATAAGATTGAACTTTTGACCCTCATCTGGGAATTAGTGCATAACTTGTTTTGATAAAGATATATTCAGTTGGGCTCCAAACAATTGACACATTAAGTTGTATTATGTTGTGACCATTTTGGGTTGAATTATTATTTTCTTCAAATTATTGAATTCAGGTGAGTCTTTTCCCTGGAAATACATAAGTGCACTGACAAAATTCTTGGATAAAGACATTTATTGGAAGTTATACTGAATTCAAAATTGGAATAACATTTCCTGTGATTCAACAAGAGGCTGTTGACATAGCAGAGCTTTGCTGACCACAACAGACGTCATTGCCTTCCTTTTCAGATTTCATTGGGACTTGAACTCAGTTTCATTCAGGACTTTTTATTTACAAGGACTTCTAATTTTAATTCTTGGATTATTTTTGGATTTAATTCATAAAACCTTAAGTTCTTTTTTCTTACCTTTTCACTTTGTATTCTAGGGTTATAAATTGTTAAATTTTACAAAGCTTGTTGTCTTCACTCTTTTCTGTTACTTATTTTAAGAGCGTAGACTCGTAACACTATACAGTATTACATACATGGTAGATACTAAGTATTCAATAGTATATTACATACATGATAAAGTCTAATGTATTCAGTGCTGTATCCCATACATGATAATGACCAATGTATTCAGTGCTATATTCCATACATGGTAAAAACCAATGTATTTAATGCTGTATTGCATACATGGTAAAGACTAATGTATTCAATGCTATATTACATACATGGCAAAGACTAGTGTATTCACTACAAACATTCCATACATGGTGGAGACTAAGTATTCAGTGCTATATTACATACATGATAAAGACTAATATATTCATTGCTATATTACATACATGATAAAGACTAGTGTATTCACTACAAACATTCCATACATGGTGGAGACTAAGTATTCAGTGCTATATTCCATACATGATAAAGACTAATATATTTAATGCTATATTACATACATGGCAAAGACTTGTGTATTCACTACAAACATTCCATACATGGTGGAGACTAAGTATTCAGTACTATATTCCATACATGATAAAGACTAATATATTTAATGCTATATTACATACATGGCAAAGACTTGTGTATTCACTACAAACATTCCATACATGGTGGAGACTAAGTATTCAGTGCTATATTACATACATGGTAAAAACTAATATATTCAGTGCTGTATTGCATACATGGCAAAAACTAATATATTCAGTGCTGCATTGCATACATGGTAAAAACTAATATATTCAGTGATGTATTATATACATGATAAAAACTAATATATTCAGTGCTGTATTGCATACATGGTAAAAACTAATATATTCAGTGCTGTATTGCATACATGGTAAAAGCTAATATATTCAGTGCTGTATTGCATACATGGTAAAAACTAATATATTCAGTGATGTATTATATACATGGTAAAGACTAATATATTCAGTGCAATATTGCATACAGGGTAAAGACTAATATATTCAATGCTGTATGATGGATGGAACAGGTCAGAGCAGCAATGTTATTGAAAGGATAGATTTCCTTGTATACAGAAAGTAATGTGTTAGTTATATCAAAGATATTGAAAGGATAGATTTCTTTGTGTGCAAGTTATAAAAGATATTGAAAGGATAGATTTCTTTGTGTACAAGTTATAAAAGATATTGAAAGGATAGATTTCCTTGTATACAGAATATAATATATGAGGTATATAAATCATATTGAAATGGATAAATTTCTTCGTATACAGAAATTAATGTATTAGGTAGGTATATAAATAGGACATTAGGGCTGTTCAATAGATATACATGGTAGCCACGAAAGGCAGCTTTTTGAAAATATATGTGGAGGTACTGTGTTTATTCAAAGAATTCATATAAAAAGGATACAGAGTTCAGATAAGAATAATACAAAGTTCAAAGTTCATGTACAAATAATACAAAGTTCTAAACTGTATCTATGAATGGGTACTCAATATTAAAAGTGCATTCCCTGGATCACAAGTATGTTTTACTGGAAAAGTCCTTGCAAGGTCTTTTGTTGCATTCCCAGGGTCCCAAGTTTGTATCACCTTAATAGCCCGTACAAGGCCTTTGTAGCTCAATTATAAACTAATAAAAGACTGGAGATTACAATGTTTTGGCTATGAATAAATTTCTTTAAGTTGGTACAATGTAAGGTTGTGCCATTTAAAATTTAACATTAAATGCAATTTTTCTTTTCAGGCACAGTGGTCATTTTGGAACCATAAATAACTTCAGACTTGGGAGACTACCTAGCGCTCCTGTAAGTGATTAAAGTTTTTGTTTCTTAAGATAGTTAGCATATTGGGAAGAAGAAACATTGAGCTAGCACACTTTCAACTTGTCACATCATGTTGTGTCTAATCACAGATAGGTTGCTATTAAGTAAGAATAAACAAGACAGAATAAGAATTTTTTAAGACTCTGCCTTGTAAGACACAATAAGCAAGCATTTAAAACTCAATAAGTCACACAGAAAAGAAGACAATGAGTCACACACAAAATAAGACTCAATAAGTCACACAGAAAAAAAGATTCAATAAGTCACACAGAAAATAAGACTCAGTAAGTCACACATAGCTCAATAAGTCACACAGAAAATAAGATTCAGTAAGTCACACACAGCTCAATAAGTCACACAGAAAATAAGTCTCAATAAGTCACAAAGAGATTGAGCCTCAATAAGTCACACAGAGCTCAATAAGTCGCACAGAAAATAAGACTTAACAAGTCACACAAAATAAGACTCAACAAGTCAAAATAAAACTCAATAAGTCACACAGAAGATAAGGCCCAATAAGTCACACAGAAAATAAGACTCAATAAGCCACACAGAAAACACACCTATTTCCATAAAAGGAAATGACAGGTGAATATATGCTTTGAGGACTACCATGTTCATTTTTACAGGTTGCTCATGTCTAGACATAATTTGGCAAATTTTAAGTATATGACTTCATTTTCTCACAATAATAGTAAAAATGAATATATAAAATTCAAAATTCATAATTTGTAAGATTAATTCTGTAACAAATTAGTTTTAAAATTATAATGAATTGATGCACTTCTTTACAAAATCTGATAAATTCTGAATAGTGTGCAAATAATTTTGCAAATGCCATTTCAGAACAATGAAGGGAATACTACAAGCAGTTTAAATGTAGACCACAGATTTTAGTTTCACAGCCAGTACATATAGGTCTCACTGTAGGTATTTTAGTTACCTCCCTTTTTTGTTGTTTTAGGTGGAGTGGAATGAAATAAATGCTGCCTGGGGTCAGACAGCATTAATGTTGCACTCCTTGGCTAAGGTCATGAACCTTACTTTCAAAAGGTAAATATACACTTTTACCAATCTCCTTATTTTGCCATTGTTTGGCTTCTTATGAAGTTTAGACATGGAAAGGTTAGGATTTGGTTCCATATGAGGAAGGCATTGTTTGGCTTCTTGTAAAGCTTAGACATGGAAAGGTTAGGGTTAGGTTTCATATGAAGAAGGCATTGTTTGGCTTCTTACGAAGCTTAGACATGGAAAGGTTAGGGTTAGGTTTCATGTGAGGAAGGCATTGTTTGGCTTCTTACGAAGCTTAGACATGGAAGGGTTAGGGTTAGGTTTCATATGAGGAAGGCATTGTTTGGCTTCTTACAAAGCTTAGACATGGAAGGGTTAGGATTAGGTTTCATATGAGGAAGGCATTGTTTGGCTTCTTATAAAGCTTAGACATGGAAGGGTTAGGGTTAGGTTTCATATGAGGAAGGCATTGTTTGGCTTCTTATAAAGCTTAGACATGGAAGGGTTAGGGTTAGGTTTCATATGAGGAAGGCATTGTTTGGCTTCTTATAAAGCTTAGACATGGAAGGGTTAGGGTTAGGTTTCATATGAGGAAAGCATTGTTTGGCTTCTTACAAAGCTTAGACATGGAAGGGTTAGTGTTAGGTTTCATATGAGGAAGGCATTGTTTGGCTTCTTACGAAGCTTAGACATGGAAGAAGTATTGCACTGTGATTCAGGTCTTATCTACAGTAAAGATTGTTTATGATATATCGCGGGATTTTTATGATGTTATAAATGCAGATGTTAGGGTTATCCAAATTCATAGTTTATTTTTCTGAATGCTTATGTTCATATCTATATTAGTGTACATGTCAATGATATTGGACATACATGTACATATTAGTGTATATGTCAATGATATTGGACATACATGTACATATTAGTGTATATGACAATGATATTAGACATACATGTACATATTGGTGGACATGTCAATGATGTTGGACATGCATGTACATATTGGTATATATGTCAGTGATATTGGACATACATGTATGTATTAGTGTACATGGCAATGATGTTAGACATACATGTACATATTGGTGTACATGTCAATGACATTGGACATACATGTAGTATTAGTGTATGTCAGTGACATTGTACATACATGTATTAGGGTATGTGTCGATGACATTGGACATACATGTAGTATTAGGGTATGTGTCAGTGACATTGGACATGTAGTATTAGGGTATGTGTCAATGACATTGGACATACATGTAGTATTAGGGTATGTGTCAACGACATTGGACATGTAGTATTAGGGTATGTGTAAATGACATTGGACATACATATAGTATTAGGGTATGTGTCAGTGACATGGGACATGTAGTATTAGGGTATGTGTCAATGATATTGGACATATATGTAGTATTATGTATGTGTCAGTGACATTGGACATATACATTTTGGTGTACATGTCAATGACATTGGACATGTAGTATTAGGGTATGTGTCATTTACATTGGACATAACATATACATACTGATGTACATGTCAGTGACATTGTACATAGAAGTATGTATTGGTGTACATGTCAGTAACATTGGACATACATGTAATATCAGAGAACATGTCAGTGACATTGGATATACTTGGACACATTAAAGTATATGTCGATGACACTGGTCATACATGTACATATTAGGGTACATAGCACCGACATTGTAGTAAACAAGTTTTTCCTTCCTTTGAAAGTCTCACTATACATATACGAGTTTGAAAGAAATTGTTAGCATATTCCTGATTTTTTTTTTTTTTGTGGTTTTTTTGGAGGGGGGAATTTCCTAAATCTGAGTATTTGTAGTTGTGTTCTGTAGTGTTGTGCAGATGCATACAAAAAGATCAAACTTGTCACTGAGCTTGTAGGCTATGCTATATGCTATGTCACCCCTACAGCCCAGTCTTCATGGCTGAAGGGGGTTAATGGCTCATCATACTTTGAGATTTCAAAAGAGAGTTATTTCAGCTCAAGAAATTAGAGCAATCTCTATGAGCCTCTGGTTATAACTTAATGTTTCAGTGTGAGATATTTAGCTTTATAGAGACAAACTTTGAATCTGGTGGGTCAGGTGGTAGCATCCCAAATAACATGAATTTGCTCAACTGTGTTATAGGTAAGTCATTGTTTTAGACATTGAACAAACTTGGCAAAAGAACAGACCCTTGAAAAAAACTACATAAATGTTGGCTAAGGTCTATGCTAGTGAGAAACTTCTACTCTACATGGACATCACCTCTCATCCAGCAGTCCGCTTGACTTCGAGATGCCCAATCTGGTTTGGTCCATTGCCAGAGGATATGACAGCTATTTTGGCATGGAGCATTGAGTAGTCTTCAACAGATGTTGTAAACCTCTCCTTCGTAGCTGAGCCATCTGTCTGCCCTCGTGGCTTCAACCTTCCACATCATCTGTGGACCACCCTGAACTGCTTTCAGACAGGACAGGGTCATTGTGAAGTCAACCTTGTCCGATGGGGCCAGGCTGCTAACTCTTACTGTTGCTGTGGAGCTCTTCAGACCATGTCACTCATTGTGAACAACTGTCCAGTAACAAAGTTCCCCAGTGGACTGCAGGCACTGCATATTACTGATGATGACGCTGTTAAATGACTGAGCACGCACTGCACACGATAATATAAAATATATCCCAAATAACCACCAGATACATTTCAAAATAAACACAGCATGTCAGCTTTAGTAATCATCCTCTTAATCAAATAAATACATGCCAACCATTATGCTCTTTCTTTTCCCCAACTTGTTTGGTATGCTTGTCTGTATATGGATTATTCTGTTTTGGTAAATTACAAAAATATAGCAATAAAAAGTTGTTTGTCATTTTTATTTTCATCTGTTTAATCCCACACATCACATAAATTTTAAATATTTAAAAAAAAAGAAGACTGCTTCAGCAAACATGAGAGAACATTTGTCCATCATAGACCTTTGTGTATTTTCCTTATTTTCTATTTATAGCAACTGTCTATGAGACCTTTCCAAGAAAACAGACTGGTTTCATCAGTTTGAAAAGCTGTGACAGTCTCAGATTCATTAAATTTTGATAATATATTAAATAACAGAGCAAGTCTATACTTGACAAAAACATTGCCCCAGATATTGAACAGAACAGGCTTTATCTGTGTGACTTGTGGATGTTATAGGACCAAAACATGTTAGAGGAGAGAGATATTATTAAACCTCAAAACTTGTCGGATCGGAAAATGTACAAATCAATACACTTTACAGATTTAAAAAATAAAGAATATGAGAAGTGTATTACAGCATTCAGATTGAGCACATCATGTTACTTACTAAAGAATTTGTAAACCTGACTTTATTCAGTGAAAAGTTAGACTTGTTAAAATGGGTATTGTATATACATAATTTGTCAATGTTTTGTGTTTGTATTTTGGTACTAATTCACAAGGATATTGTCCATTTGTGACAAGAATTTTAGCCAGCTGCAGATCCATTTTTTCACTTAGTAGCATAATGAGCAAGAGTGATGGACAGAAAAGATAAATTTTCATCATTTTAGTTGAGCTGGAGTCAGGAGTTAGCAGGCTAATATCTCCATTGTAAATGTGATCAGGCAAGTATTCTCAGAGAAATGTAATTTGCTACATAATTGTCTTTCTCAAAAAAGATTTTTTGCCTTTATATTTTGAAGGAATTGTATCCATGTAAGTGTCATAGAAAGATCTCTACAGATTCAGGAAAGTGTCATAGAAAGACCTCCACAGATCCAGGAAAGTATCATAGAAAGACATCAATATTTCCAGGAAAGTGTCATAAAAAAGACCTCCACATATCCAGGAAAGGAAAGTATCATAGAAAGACCTCCATAGATCCAGGAAAGTGTCATAGAAAGATCCAGGAAAGTGTTACAGAAGGACATCCAGAGATCCATGAAAGTGTCATAGAAAGGCCTCTACAGATCCAGGAAAATGTCATAGAAAGACCTCTGTATATCCAGGAAAGTGTCATAGAAAGACCTCCACAGATCCAGGAAATTGTCATAGAAAGACCTACACAGATTCAGGAAAGTGTCATAGAAAGATTTCCACAGATCCAGGAAAGTGTCATAAAAAGATTTCCTCAGATCCAGGAAAGTGTCATAGAAAGACCGCCATGGATCCTGGAAAGTGTCAAAGAAAGGCCTCCACATATCCAGGAAAATGTCAAAGAAGGACCTCAACAGATCCAGGAAAGGTGTGGGTACCTTGGACCTTTTAACTACACTGACTAGGCCATTCTCTCTTTTTAAAAAAATATCTTTTATCCTATTCACTTAGCTTTCAAGATAGGTAGTTCGTTGCTACATTTACTGTGTTTTGGAGAAATAAATACCAATTGTTAGTCACAGAAATATTCAAATATAACTTAAACATATCATAACCCACATTGCATGTCTATTTACAGGTATCGTATAGTTCCCTATGGTAACAATTCATACATTGAGTCCCTGACAGAAAACGCGAAGGAATTACCTCTGTATGGGACTGGAGGCTTTAGATTTTTCTGGGATACCAAGTGAGTGAAAAGGAAATGATGTAACTCAGTTTGAAACAATAGCATTAGTTGATGATTTCACCAATTAATCAGTCAGTTGAAAAAATTCATTAATTACAATGAAACTTGCTTTATTAGAGTCCAGCATATCATGAACATGTCATAAAGGTAAATGCTTACAATTATTACATTCAATTTCAATGCCAATCTCTATATATAGAACAACTGCACATAAAGGTCACCTTAGTTGCTTGAGTTTCCTCACCAAAAAATAGATTTTACCTTAATTGTTCATTAAATGCACTATGCCTTGGAAATCTGGGAAATTGTAGAACCAGTGAAATTTGGTATGCATGATAATTTGCATAGGTAAATGACCTGATTAAATTTTAATGCCATTTAGCAATTATTTTATTTTGAATTTTAGGAATGTGGACTTTTTAATGTTAGATCCATGGTGGCATACACATTTACACAAACAATTATATGTCTAACCATAAGGCAGCATGGTGTTACAGCAGTGGTGGCATACACATTTACACAAACAATTATATGGCCACCACAAAACAGCATGAACTAAGATGTTGTCCATCTGTCATTCTGTCGGTAACTAATCTAGCCTCCACTCAACAACTCAAACTGTTCTCCATCCTGTAGCTACAGATTTTGTGGATAGTTTGCAATTGGAATAAGGAAAAGTAGGTTTTAAAGTAAAAAGATCAATGGTATATGACAATGTGACTGAAAAAAAAAAACTGGTGTACTAATAATTACTCATCTTCTCCACCATCAACAGTGACCATGCTTTGTGCATCATTTGCACATAAAATAAGTAAGAAACCTATCAATTTGGGGTCGAAGGTCAGTGATCATGGTCAATGACTGACAATAGAAAACATTTTCTGTCAGTGGCTCAACCATCAGTAGTTACCAGACTTTATTAACAGCTTGCATATGGAGTGAAGAAGAAGTCTATTGAACTCTGGTCAAAATAAATTGTTACTGAAAAAAATGAAAGTAAATTATGCATGATAACATTAATTCTACCTGACACACACGGACCAAGCTTTTTGGATGGATTGCATTTGAGGCAGGGAATAAGCCTATAAATTTTGAGGTGAAAAAGTTCAAAGTTCAAGGTGACCAACTGGAAGGACAAAAATTGATTTTTGTACAAGAACACTTATTCCACATCAGACATTGACCAAGCTTTGTTTAGGGCTTGCATATGTGGTAAGGAAGAAGCCTGTCAATTTTGGGGTTGAATCGGTGAAGGTCACTGTGGCTGAATCAAGAAATGGGCTATCTGCATGAAAATGCCAGTTCTGAACCGTATACCTTTGCCATGTTTGTGGATGACTTGCAAGCTGGTTAAGAAAGAAGCCTATTGATTTTGAGGTCAAAATTCCAAGGTCACACTGACCAAAAGAAAAAAGACGGTTTTGGATAATAACTTAAATTCTTGACTAAGTACCTTGACCAAAGTTTGAGGAGGGCATTGACTAATGTATGTAGGAGATCTATTCATATTGGGGTTAAAATCAAGGTTACTAAGAAAAATGGTTTCCACCTAATAACATTAGTTCCACATTATAAACTGGAACCAAATTTTATGCATGGCTTACAAATATAGTAGGGAAGATGCTTGTCCATATTGGGGTCAAAAGTTACAAAGATTAAAGTCACTGTGATATAGTTTCTATATATAAATGTCAGTCCTCAATGTACCTTCACCAAGTCTGTGGCTGTTTTAAAATTTGGGTAAGAAAGAAGACTAATGATTGTGGGTCAGAAGGTCATGATCACTGTAGTTTAAACAAGAAAAATGATTTTTACATAATAACGTCAGTTATAGAATAGGTATACTGACCAGAGTTTTTGACAGTGTAAGAGATCTATTCATTTTGGTGTCAAAAAATAAAAGGTCAAGGTCATTGTGGCTCAAAGAAGAATGGGGTTTGCAGAATAATTTTGTTCTAGAGCAAGTTCCTGTCCAAATGTTGTTGATTGTTTGCAGTTAGAATAAGAAATGGTTTCTGTACATTTTCTGTACATTAGGTTTAGTTTAGCTGGCATACCTTGATCAAATGTTAAGATAATTGAGACCCATTGATCAATAACCTTCAGAGTAAACCATGCCATACAAATGCCTTTGTTAAAGACTATTTAACACAGGGAAGGGATATAATTTGCTGTTCTACTAGTGTCCACAGAGAGAACTATTTAACATAGGGCAGGCATATATTTGCTGTTCTATTAGTGTCCACAGAGAGAACTGTTTAACATAGGGCAGGCATATATTTGCTGTTCTACTAGTGTCCACAGAGAGAACTGTTTAACATAGGGCAGGCATATAATTGCAGTTCTACAAGTGTCCACAGAGAGAACTGTTTAACATAGGGCAGGCATATAATTGCTGTTCTACTAGTGTCCACAGAGAGAACTATTTAACATAGGGCAGGCATATATTTGCTGTTCTACTAGTGTCCACAGAGAGAAGTATTTAACATAGGGCAGGCATATATTTGCTGTTCTACTAGTGTCCACAGAGAGAACTATTTAACATAGGGCAGGCATATATTTGCTGTTCTACTAGTGTCCACAGAGAGAACTATTTAACATAGGGCAGGCATATATTTGCTGTTCTACTAGTGTCCACAGAGAGAACTATTTAACATAGGGCAGGCATATAATTGCTGTTCTACTAGTGTCCACAGAGAGAAGTATTTAACATAGGGCAGGCATATATTTGCTGTTCTACTAGTGTCCACAGAGAGAACTATTTAACATAGGGCAGGCATATAATTGCTGTTCTACTAGTGTCCACAGAGAGAACTATTTAACATAGGACAGGCATTTAATTGCTGTTCTACTAGTGTCCACAGAGAGAACTATTTAACATAGGGCAGGCATATAATTGCTGTTCTACTAGTGTCCACAAAGGGAACTATTTAACATA
Organism: Megalonaias nervosa; assembly: GCA_016617855.1. NCBI lineage: Eukaryota > Metazoa > Mollusca > Bivalvia > Unionida > Unionidae > Megalonaias > Megalonaias nervosa. The sequence continues at coordinate 94,936 of JAECUM010004901.1, forward strand.
GGGCAGGCATATAATTGCTGTTCAAACTGTTCTTGTTACTTACAGCTAACTCCACATTTTTGGTTTCACTGCCTTTAAGTTTCATTGAAATATATGTCATTCACTTAAATTTTAATACAATTCATTTTGCCCATTTACAATTGTTTCTTGCTTTAGACAAATAATTTCACTTATTTTTGTATAATCTTCTCTAAAAAAAATTTAATGAAAATAATTTGTATGAATCACATTAATGTGGTATTCATGTAAGTCTAAATCATGTGAGTCGAGGGATACCTTTACTTATGTCTTACACTTCTTTATTTATAAACTAATCACAAAAGTGTCCCCCTGTTCTTGAAATATTGACTTGATAATTTATGTCATTATCTTGAAATATTGACTTGATAATTCATGTTGCAATTACATTCTTATCTATATCCAATTTTACACATATGTAAGAAGAGAATGTATCTTTCAATAGATGTGTTGTTCTACAGTTTACATGTGTAATAATGTTTTCCTGTACAGTTTACATCTGTAATAATGTTTTCTTGTACAGTTTACATGTGTAATAAATGTTTTCCTGTTCAGTGTACTTATCTAATAAATATGTGTGTTGCTGTTCTGTTTACATGTGTAATAAATGTGCTTTCCTGTACAGTTTACACAGGTAATGAATATATGTTTTCCTGTACAGTTACATGTGTAAGAAATATCTTCCTGTACAGTTTATATGTGTAATAAGTATTTTCCTGTACAGTTTACATTTGTAATAAAAAGGTGTGTTGCTGTTCAGTTTACATGTGTAACAAATAGGTGTTTTCTGTACAGTTTTCTTGTGTAATTTATAGATGTATCTCAAATTTTAAAGTTCTGCATCAATTTTATTTCAGATTTGACCAGGCAATGGTAGCATTTCTAGATTGCCTTCAGCAGGTGAGAGAATAATTGAGAATAGTGACCTACTTTTGTAAAACTCTTTATTGCCCTAAGACGGGGGTGGGGTGTCGGTGTTATCATGTCATCTCTCAGTCCATCTGTTCTTCCGCTTATTCATGCATGCATTCCATATTATTCATGTAAGATACTGGAGACATTCCATATTATACATGTAAGAGACTGGAGACATTCCATGTTATACATGCAAAATCCGGAGACATTCCGTATTATACATGTAAGATGCTGGAGACATTCCATGTTATACATGTAAGATACTGGAGACATTCCATGTTATACATGTAAGAGACTGGAGACATTCCTTATTATTCATGTAAGAGACTGGAGACATTCGGTATTATACATGTAAGAGACTGGAGACATTCAGTATTATACATGTAAGAGACGGGAAACATTCCATTTTATACATGTAAGAGACTGGAGACATTCCTTATTATACATGTAAGAGACTGGATGGAGACATTCCATATTATACATGTAAGAGACTGGAGACACTCCGTATTATAGATGTAAGATACTGGAGATGTACAGACTTTGTGGTATATGGGTGGGTTATGGATGTCCACTGGTCTTAGAATTATTGGCTATCTGGGGTCAGTGCTAGTAGGTGGTGACTGGGCAGATGGGTTGCAAGGGATGGGGTGGAGTTGGGTTAGGATCATAGATGGAAGGCTGAATAATCAGTAAAATTAAAGTTGAACATAACTGTTTTCAGGTTTTAGGTATCATAGTCTTATTGCATCAACAGTCAGTTTACACCTGTAATAATCTTATCTCATTGTATTGGTGACAGTTCACACCTATAATGATCTCATCTCAATGTATCAGTAACAGTTCACACCTGTAATAATCTTCTCTCAATGTATCGGTGACAATTTACACCTATAATAATCTTATCTCAATGTATTAGTGACAGTTCACACCTGTAATAATCTCATCTCAGCGTATTATTGACAGTTCACACTTGTAATAACTTTATCTCAATCTATCAGTGACAATTCACACCTATAATGATCTCATCCAATGCATCAGTGACAGTTCACACATGTAATAATCTTATCTCAATGTATCAGTGACAGTTCACACCTGTAATATTCTTAACTTAGGGTATTAGTGACAGTTCACGCCTGTAATGTAATTATTTCTTGACATTAAAATGTAACCCCCTTCATGATATCTTTCACATGACTAATGAAATTTTAAAATACAGTGGAATAAACATTTAAACAGTCTAATTCTTTAAGCCTTAGTGACTACAGTGTGTTTAGTCTAACCAGGTTTAATAAAACATTCTTAGCTTGATAAATAATATACATGAATCCATTTAATTGATTATACAAGCAAAGTTTGTAAATTTATATCAATATAGATAAGTATTATTTCGTATGAAAAATATTGATATTGGAGGTGATCAAAAAGTTATTTCAAACTTTAAAGAGCTTACTTGACTGTGCTATGAATCTCTTATGTAACCACACCTGTATAATAAAGTCTTACACTATCAGGCTGGCATAATTTTTAATGTAGATGTCAGGTAATTCTATGAATAAATGTATTTCTTCTCAAATCAGTATATGGTGGCCATTAAATACATGCTAAGACTATTCAGTATAGTTTAATGAAAATGTTACAAGAGTTGTTTAATTCATATGTAAGTTATGAAATTACTTGAGTAATTTCTAGTTTTTGTCAGTATTGATGAAAATTATTCAAGTCTTCATAAATTTGAGATGGGAAATACAAATGTTTATCACTTGACAAAACACAGTTAAAATATTATGTGCATTTATTTATCACAACATATATAAAATGATTCTAAGACAATCATCTTTCACCCATGTGATTCAGTTGGGTTTGTCCAAGCACTTAAGGTTGTCAGTTGTGAGTGAAAGTTCACAAGAATAATCTGTGTGACTTAAGTTCTATTCATTAAGTTCTACTGATTACCTTGAAATCTGTTATGTGTCTATGCTCTTAAAATAAGTAACAGAAGAGTGAAAAGCAACAAGCATTGTAAAATTCAAGAAATAATTTATTTCCCTAGAATACAAAGTGCAATTGAGAAAAAAGAACTTACAGTATTGCAGATTAAATATCAAAATAATCCAAGAATTAGAAACACAAGTCCTAATAATATAAAGTCCTGAATAAAATTCAGTAGAAGTCCAGAATAAATCCAAAAACTGATGGTGATGATATGTCTGTGGTAGCTTGTTGAGTATTGATGTGTCAAGTCTTTTGTTGAATCACAGTAATATAATTCCAGGTTTGAATTCACTATTAATTCCAGTGAATGTCTCTATCCAAGAATTTTATAAGAGTACTTATGTATTTCCAGAGAAAATAATCACTTGAATTCAATAACTTGAAGAAATAAAATTTCCAGCCCAAAAATGAAATACAGGACACAACATATAATACAACTTGAAAGTGCTAGATCTTAAAGCATGACTGAACAATCCTCTCAGTTGCAAGATTATATAGTTCTCTACTTGACCTCGAGTCACAAGTAGCATTTTCTAATAATAATAATAAAAACAATGAGGACTTTGTATAGCACCTAATCTTTAGAAGCTGTAAGTGCTTTACAACATTAGACAACACCTAAAACATAAATAAAACGTATATAATGATATGAAAACTATGATAATGATAATAAAACCTATTACCTAATGGAAAATATCCTTCTAGGATGATCTTGATGTTTACAGATAAAAACCAGAACTTGGACTATGTAAAATATGCTAATGAAATTCCAAAACCTAGACATAGACCCAAATAAACTTATTTATTTCTAATAATAATAATACTGATTTTAAACCCATACACATAGAGAATAATTTAGCTATGTATTAGTTGTTTACAGAATAAAGTCAATTCAGGTCAAGCAGAAATGAACTCTATTTTGGACAAGGTCAAGTCCAACGTACAGTGTTACATTAAAATAGCATGTAATGAAATTAAAAAAATTAAAATAAAACTAGCAAATAATGCAAATTAAATATACATAACAAATCATTTATGTCAAATTAAGAAAAACAAAAAACATAAACATTGATTTTTTAACAGTTGAAATGAAAGATAAAAGAAATCTTGCCTGGCGAATTCATAGACAGCAAATGTTTAAAATTTGATGCTCATCTGTTTGGTTCCCTTTGCTTTAATTATGACTGATATATTAAAGTACAAAAAATGTTTGAAATTTGATCTCTTAATTTTGGTGTAATGGATTATAGTCTTATTATTTATAAAATCCTAGTGTACTGCGGTGGGGTATATTTATAGGCCTGGACTGTGGCCCAGTAACCCTAGTGTCCTTGGGGTGGACATGTATTTACAGGCCTGGATTGTGGCCCAGTAACCCTAGTGTCCTTGGGATGGACATGTATTTATAGGCTAAGACTGCTACTCAGTTCTAAGTTGGACAAGTAAATCAATAAAGAAGCATGTGACAAAACCACAATCTTTTAAAGTAATTGCTGTTTACAAGCTGGTTTGTTTTAGAAAGGATACTTTTTAACTATATGTGGATAGACAGTTTTGATGTCAAAGTATGATTTACTTACTCTTTATGATGTTGTAAAGGGATATTTCTCTTGTCAGTCATGACAAATTATGACATAGGGTAAAATGCAACATAATATAAGTAATATATGTGATCAGAAAACTCCAGTTTTACGAGTTTCTCACTATCATGTAGTGATGTCATGTGATTAGATAACTCCAATAACTCCAGCTGTACAAGCATCTCAATATCAGGGATTCCCAAGCGGCTGAGTTGTCTAAAGTGCTTACCATTATGGATCACTGCAATCTCGCCTCTGTCTGCGTGGGTTCGAGTCTCAGGCTTGGCCAATGTGTGTACATGAGAAAGCTTGCCAGTAGCTTCTCGTGGGGTGGTGGTTCTTTCCAGTGTTTTCCCGGGTTCTTTCTCCACCATTTATACTGGCTGCCATGTGTGCTGAAAAATGGTGTTAAACCCTACAACAACTACAACAACAATCTCATTCTCTCGTAGTGGTGTCGTGTGATTAGATAACTCCAGCTATACAGGTGTCTCAGGATCTTTCATTGATGTCATTTGATTAGATAACTCCAATAACTCCAGCTGTACAAGTGTCTCATTATCTTTCACTGATGTCATGTGATCAGACAACTCCAGCTGTACAAGTGTCTCAGCAACTTTCAGTAATGTCACGTGATTAGAGAACTCCAGCTATACAAGTGATCAGTATATTTCAGTGATGTCATGTGATTAGATTAACTCCAGCTGTACAAGTGACTCAGCATCTTGTAGTGATGTCATGTGATCAGATAACTCCAGCTGTACAAGTGACTCAGTATCTTCTAGTGATATCATGTGATTAGATAGATTACTCCAACTGTACAAGTGTCTCAATATCTTTCAGTGGCATCATGTGATCTGATACATTTAAAATTACTCTGCAATATAAGTGTCACAGTGACTTTTGTGTTATTTGATCTGAAACATTTAAATAATTGGATATACAAATGTCTTAACATCTTGCAGTGATGTCATGTGATCAGGTACATTTAAAATAACTACAGCCTTATAAGTGTTGCAATGTATTTCAGTAATTTCTTGTGATCAGATATGTTTAAGATAACTCATTTTAAGGAGAATGTAGAGAAAGTAGTTATATCAGTGATGTCATGTGATCAGATAACTTAAGATGACACTGTCTATACAAGTGTCTGAGTATCTTTCACTTTAAGGTGGAGGTGAAGAAAGTAGTTATATCAGTGATGTCATGTGATCAGATAATTTAAAATGACACTGGTTATACAAGTGTTTCACTATCTTTCAGTTTAAGGAGGAGGTGGAGAAAGGAGACACAGGCTTTTGTCTACCATATAAAATGGATAAGGGCAAGATTGAAGACACAAGCACTGGAACATCCTACTCCTTGAAGTAAGTCATAGCACTGTTTCAAGATGTTATGCTTTATTTTGGGACAACAAATCAAGTGCCATACATATCATTACTCGAGCACATCTCATGCCCATTGCTGCATTATTTACTACAACTTTAATATGGAAATGCCTAATCTTGAATAAGGACTTATTATGGGTTAAGTGTACATGGGGAGCTGATTGGGGCGATTTTCATGGGAAGCTGATAGGGGCGAGTTTCATGGGGAGCTGATAGGGGTGATTTTCATGGAGAGCTGATTGGGGCAATTTTCACTATATTTGCCATCAGTCAGTCTAGAATCCATTCAAGATTCATTAAGGGTTATATTATTCCAAAATAATTTCTGAACGACAGCAGTTTGAATTAAAACATCATAGAAACATTGTCTGTCTTTAAGAAGTCATCATCACTGCAAAAATAATCCTATGTTATGTTACAAAACTGTCTTTGTTTAGTGTCAGACTCACAGCCATACCTGATGTAATGACAATAATTCAGACCAAGGATTAATTTACCCTGTTCTTTTTTTTATGCCACTCTATGAATAATGGCTGTATGGTGTTGCACTTGTATTTCTATTGATCCCTCCAGTTTATGGAACCACCTTGGCTGTGATTGAGCACCTGTCGCTCAACCAAAAAGTTGCATTTTCAAACCCTGCCTGGACCAGACTGGGTCGGTTTATATGGTGTGTCCCTGCCATAGCACTATACTCTCATTGCCATATCACTAAACATTCATTAAAGTCCTGACATGCCTTTGAACACCATTTGACCCAACTAGCTTAGGTGAGTTTTCTGGTACTATGTTAGGGCATTTGTGTTCAGTAAAAGTAGAAACAAATTATATAAATGTTATATCAACTGCAAGTGAAATCCAGATTTGAAGCTTAATAAGAAAAACTTTGCAGTTAACTGAAATATATGTGTCTAACTTACCATCATACCTGTATGATTCAGTAACAGTTAGGTGTCTAACTTACCATCGTACCTGTGTGATTTAATAACAGTTATGTGTTTAACCATCATACCTGTATGATACAATAACAGTTTTATTACAGACACAGAAATGAAGCAATTTAAACATGAAAGACAGAAGACTGTACACATGGAACATGTTAAGTATAGACCTGACTTAGTTCATACATGATGACTGTATAACGAGTCCAGGAGACTGTACATAGGGAACATGTTAACTATAGACCTGACTTAATTCATACATGATGACTGTATATTGAGTCCAGAAGACTACACATGGGACATGATGACTGTATATCAAGTTCAGAAGACTGTACACATGGGACATGTTAAGTATAGACCTGACTTAGTTCATACATGATGATTGTCTCTTGAGTCCAGAAGACTGTACATATGGAACATGTTAAGTACAGACTTGACCTAAGTTATGAAGTTATGTATAATATTTGTAAATATTACTAAAGTTGTCTGTGCAGTGAAGTTTATGTGTTATAATGTAATTATTTGTGTACTAAAGTTGTCTGTGCAATAAGTTTATGTATAATGTTTGTATTGTAGCGGAACACTCCCTCGGCTACACTGCCCTGAGTCTTGCTATCTCAGGTTCTTTAGGATAGGTCTTATAGTTGGAGTGATATCCCGCTGAATCTCTCTAAGGACTGGCACTCCAGAGTGTGACAGATTTCTACCTCAGCGGGATACCGTCTTATTCCTGGCTTCTTGTGTGTCGCCGACTTGGTCTCAGTCGCCGACTAGGTCGCAGGGTCGCCGACTGGTCGCAGTCGCTGACTGGTCACAGTCTTGGTCGCAGGGTCGCCGACTGGTCGCAGACTTGTCGCCGACTGGGTCTTCTTCTGGTCGCCGACTGGGTTGCAGACTTGTCGCAGGGTCGCAGACTGGTCGCAGTTGCCGACTGGTCGCAGACTTGTCGCAGGGTCGCCGACTGGTCGCAGACTTGTCGCCGACTGGGTCTTCTTCTGGTCACCAACTGGGTTGCAGACTTGTCGCAGGATCGCCGACAGGTCGCAGACTTGTCGCAGTCTTGGTTGCAGTCGTTATGCGATCGTGATCGACAGAGAGATGACAGTGCGAAATGAAGAAAGAAGAAGTTATCCTCAGTCAAAAAGCTGTATTACCGCAAGACCTCTGCGTTGCTTGGACGAGCCTTGTAGCACCGGGCTGTTGGTCGAAGAAAGACCTTGTCCCTAATCTTTTCTGATTCCCTGGCCCGGCTCTCTCCTGTCCAACGTAATACGACCAAGTGTGCTTGCTCTGGCGGGGTGGTTATACTGCTTCTCTACAGGGGACGTCTTCACACTATACCGATTCCTAACACACCACCATAGCAGCCACAGTTGGCCCGTATATATACTCAGGTGGAATCACGTGACCCAAAACTAAGACGATAGATGGCACTACAAAGCCCGCCAAACATTCAAAATCACAATACAAACTTTAATGAAACGAAATAGTATATAATGAAACGAAAATTTGAAGTCCATGGGGTTTCCTCATTACAGTATGTTTATTGAAGTAATCTGTGCAATAAATATTATGTCTGGTGGGTAAGTCATATGTGGAATAAATATTATGTTGGTGAGTAAGTCATATGTACAATAAATATTATGTCTGGTGGATAAGTCATACGTACAATAAATATTATGTTGATGGGTAAGTCCTGTGTGCAGTAAATATTATGTTGGTGGGTAAGTCATATGTGCAATAAATATTATGTCTGGTGGGTAAGTCATATGTACAATAAATATTATGTCTGGTGGGTAAGTCATCTGTGAAATAAATATTATGTTAGAGGGCAAGTCATATGTACAATAAATATTATGTTGGTGGGTAAGTCATATTTACAATAAATATTATATCTGGTGGGTAAGTCATCTGTGCAATAAATATGCTGCTGATGGGTAAGTCATATGTACAACAGATATTATGTTGGTGGGTAAGCTGTATGTACAATAAAATATTATGTTGGTGGGTAAGTCATATGTACAATAAATATTATGTCTGGTGGGTAAGTCATCTGTGCAACAAATATTATGTTAGAGGGTAAGTCATATGTACACTAAATATTATGTTGGTTTGTAAGTCATATGTACAGTAAATATTATGTTGGTGGGTAAGTCATATGTACAATAAATATTATGTTGGTGGGTAAGTCATATGTACAACAAATATTATGTCTTGTGGGTAAGTCATACATGTATGTACAATAAATATTATGTTGGTGGGTAAGTCATATATACAATAAATATATGTCTGGAAGGTAAGTCATATATACAACAAATATGTCTGGAGGGTAAGTCATATATACAATAAATGTTATGTTGGTGGATAAGTCATCTGTACAATAAATATGATGTTGGTGGATAAGTCATATGTACAATAAATAGTATGTTGGTGGGAAAGTTTTAAATAATGACAGCTGATAAGTATCCACCAAAAGTTGCCATTTCATAGTGAACATGGGCAGTTACACTTTACTAAAATTTGTGATCAATCCAGGGGCTTCCATCAGTGGAACAGTGAACACAGACAGACACACTTCCCTGCATTTGTGGTCAATCCAGGGGCTTCCATCAGTGGAACAGTGAACACAGACAGTCACACTTCCCTGCATTTGTGGTCAATCCAGGGGCTGCCATCAATGGCACAGTGAACAGTGAATCATACTTTTATGCATTTGTGGTCAGTCCTGGAGCTGACATCAGTGACAGAGTGAACACAAATAGTCACACTTTCCAACATTGTGGCAAATCATGGGGCGGCTAATCATCAGGCTGCCATTGAGGGCACTGTGAACACAATTGCACTTTCCTGCATTTTGGTCATTCCTGGGGCTGACATCAGTGGCACAGCAAACATTGACAGTCACACTTTACCCCTCTTGTGTTTATCTTACTGTAAACTGGTTAGACATAAATCTGCCATTGCATAATGTACTTGCAGATCAATGTCAACATGATTCACTGAAATCACAAGTAAAAGAAAGAATCTGAATTTTAATCTACTTGGGAATTATGCAGTAGAAAATTTGAGTATACATTTTGTTTGTAGTTAGATAAGCATTATGCTTTGGTGAGCACTTACACATTCAACTTATATGGTGAGTGTCATGCATTAGTGAGCACTATTCATTAGTTAGCATTATACATTCAACATCGCAGGGGCGTACTATACATTAGTCTAATGAGAGCTTTATGTTGGCGATCAATATATATTGATCAGCTTATACATTTGCATTCAGCTGTATTGTTCCCTACTTTACTTTGGACTCTGCCAGTGAAGCTGAGATTTGGGCCCAGATGCTTGAGCAACTTATGGTCTCCATATTAATTTGTCCAGGCTTGCACCCAGGAGAGGTAACTCCAGCCTCACTTCACTGTCGACACAACACAGTCACCATTGTATGCTGGTGAGCTCTAAACATTGGAGGACATTTTACTCTAATAAACACTATAAATTGGTAGGCATTACACATTAATGAGCACTATATATTGGTGAGCACTATACATTTGTGAGTACTATGCATGGATGCACTTATACACAAGTTATTATGTTTCTTCAGAATCCAGTTCAATTCAGAGGAGCAGTGGACCAAGGCACTGAAGTTCATGCTGACCAATCTGAAATGGGGGCTGGCATGGGTTTCCTCGCAGTTTGCCAACAAATGATCCAACATCCCACAGCAAACATGACAGACTTTAACACTGAAATTATGCAGCTTCTCTCTGATAAATATTTTTGGGCATAGATTATTGTTTGTTCTACCATCACTAACACTGTTGCTAAAAGTCAATAAAATTGACATGCACCCAAAATGCTATAAAATTCTACAATTGGATTGATCTCAAGAGAAAGCTATGTTCAATGTTCCCACAGAAATATTTTCAGTAAGACTAGACATTCACAGTCTTTGTCAACTGTCACTTGCCTCTTAATACCATATAAGTTGGCCCATATTGAAGGTTGTCTTACCTTATAAGTTAGCCCACATTCAAGGTTGTCTTACCTTATAAGTTAGCACACATTCAAGGTTGTCATACCTTCTAAGTTAGCACACTTTCAATGTTGTCTTCCCTGAACTATTAACCTACATATGTTATCTGACTTTGATTTTTATGTGCAGAGGTTTTGCAAATAGGGTGACCATTACAACACATGCTAATTGATAGTTATTATGTAAATTTGCCCTAATTATATACAGAATCTGAATAATTCAGTAAGTACACTTACCTTGCTGTATTGATTACTTACATGTATAATTTAGATAGGAAAATTTATCGGAATATGATGAGGCTTATGGTGATGATATTTAATATTGAATAAAACAGTTGAGCAACTAGTCATAATTGATGTCAGAATGTTGAAATTGTGCATGTTATATTGTGTGTGTGTGTGTGTTCTGTGTCTGTTACATTTCTATGTGTGTGTTACATGTCTATGTGTGTGTTCTGTGTCTGTGTTATTATAGGTCTGTTTGTGTTCCGTGTCTATGAGTGTTCTGTGTCTGAGTGTTCTGTGTCTGTGTGTGTTCTATACCTATGGGTGTGTTTGTGTGCTATCTCTGTATGTGTTCTGTGTCTATGAGTGTTCTGTGTCTATATGTGTTCTGTGCCTGTGTGTGTGTTATGGGTCTGTTTGTATTTTATGTCTGTGTGTTCTGTGTCAATGTGTGTTCTGTGCTATGTGTGTGTTATGGGTCTGTTTGTGTTCTGTGTCTGTGTGTGTGTTTTCTGTCTGTGAGTGCTATGTGTCTGTGTGTACTTGTGCATTTTAATTATTTTCATACATCTTTGATTCAGTCATTTTAGAAAAATAAAAAATCACAAAAATAGTAATAGTTGGTCACTTTTTTATTTCTCTGTCATATTGATCAAGATTGCAATAGTTTCTGGCAAACCAAGGTGCAAATTAATCGGTCAGTGTCTTTCTATTCATTGTTTTCGATCATATTTGGTTAAAATTAGAGGAACTTAAAATGTTGAGTATGAGATATCACATTTGACATAGTAGATAAAGGTCAAAGTCCTTAGTGTCAACAAAGATCATAATATACAGATGATCAGTGTCCATGCCTCACCAATTATTGAAGTCTGCATCATCTTTATTATGCTATTAAATAAAACATATTTTTGTCACAGCAGAGCCAGATTGAGATGGGCTGTCCAGCCCCCCCTCCCTCCTTCTTGGTCATGGTTAAACAAAAACCTTAAAACATTCACACACAATTGCATAATCACTGGTCACTTGAAATTTGACCATTGTTTCATTCACGCACAAATTTATTGGGTATTAAGCACACCTGGAGTAAATAGACACATAGACATGTGCATTGGTGCCCTGTCAAGGAAGGTCAGGGCCCTTTTAAAATTTTGGAAACCCCCCACAACACTTGACCTCATCTGGCCTTGTCACATTGGATGAGCTGTGGAAGACAATCTAATACAAATTTACTGTGACTATAAAAACTTGAGTTTAAAAGAAGTAAATGATGCAAACAAGCACTAAATTTGTACTACATGAATTCCACATAATTAATTTAAGTTATGATCAAAATAAAATTTTTGCTTAAATTCCAGAAGAACAATTTATCATCAGTATAATTTTACTACTTGAACACTACAGAAACAATTTAAACTATCTTCAATAAATATGTATTACCTAATTTCCACAGAAACAAATAATTTGCACTATAAATAAAGTTTTACTGCTTGAATTCCAAAAAACAATTTGTACTAGCATCTATGAATATTTAATACATGAGTTCCACAAATCAGTATATACAATCATAACATTTTATTTAATACTTGGATTCGACCAAAACAATAAATTTTTGCTACATGAATTGCACAAATAAAAATGAGTTACACTATCCACATTTGCCTGAATTGCACAAAATAATTTTCACCATGATCAATAAAATTTTACTGCTTGAATTCCACAAAAATAATTTACACTATCACAAAAAATGTTCATTGCTTGAATTCCACAAAAACAAATAATTTACAATATCATAAAAACTTTTACTGCTTGAATTGTACAAAAACAATTTACATTATAACAAAAAAATTTTTACTCTGACTCCCCCCCCAAAATAATTAATTTATACATGTAATCATAAAAAAATATTACTGTTTGAATTCCAGAAATGAAGTTGATGTATACTATTGACACATTTTTATTACTTTTATTCCACAGAAACAAGTAATTTGCATGTTTAATAAACTTTTACTGCTTTAATTCCACATAGACAACATTTTGTCAATAAAACAGTTGGCACTTTTTGAATTCCACAAAAACAAATGACAAAAAAATTTTACTGCATAAATTCCACAAAAACAATTTATACAATAAATTTTCACTGCTTGAATTCCACAAAAATAATTTTCACAATAAATTTTTAATGCTTAGACGCCACAAAAATAATTTACATAATAAATTTTCACTGCTTGAATTCCACATGAACAATTACTTTAAACAATTATAAATAAAGTTCTGCTGCTTGAATTCCACAAATGTACTTAATTTAACACCAAACATTTTTGCTGTTTGAATTCCACAAAAACAATTTGCACAAGCATTAATTAGTTATTACTGCTTCATTTCCACAAATGCATTTAATTACACAAGCAATTTTTTAGTGCTTGAATTCATGAAAACAATTTGCGCAATACTTAATACATTTTTTCAAACTTGAATTCCATAAACCAATTAATTTGCACAATAATAAATTTTTGCTACTGCAATTCCTCAAAAATAATCCACTTAACATCAATAAATTTTCTCTACTTGAATTCCACAAAAACAATATTGTTTCCAAAAATATTTACACAGCATGAATTCCACAAAAGCAATTAATTTACAATATCATCAATAAATGTGTTCTGCTTGATTTATGCAAGAATTATTGCATTATCAGTAATAAATTTGTAGTACATGACCTCCATGAAAACAAATGAATTTTGTCAATAAAACAGTTGGCACTTTTTGAATTCCACAAAAACAAATGACAAAAAAATTTTACTGCATAAATTCCACAAAAACAATTTATACAATAAATTTTCACTGCTTGAATTCCACAAAAATAATTTTCACAATAAATTTTTAATGCTTAGACGCCACAAAAATAATTTACATAATAAATTTTCACTGCTTGAATTCCACATGAACAATTACTTTAAACAATTATAAATAAAGTTCTGCTGCTTGAATTCCACAAATGTACTTAATTTAACACCAAACATTTTTGCTGTTTGAATTCCACAAAAACAATTTGCACAAGCATTAATTAGTTATTACTGCTTCATTTCCACAAATGCATTTAATTACACAAGCAATTTTTTAGTGCTTGAATTCATGAAAACAATTTGCGCAATACTTAATACATTTTTTCAAACTTGAATTCCATAAACCAATTAATTTGCACAATAATAAATTTTTGCTACTGCAATTCCTCAAAAATAATCCACTTAACATCAATAAATTTTCTCTACTTGAATTCCACAAAAACAATATTGTTTCCAAAAATATTTACACAGCATGAATTCCACAAAAGCAATTAATTTACAATATCATCAATAAATGTGTTCTGCTTGATTTATGCAAGAATTATTGCATTATCAGTAATAAATTTGTAGTACATGACCTCCATGAAAACAAATGAATTATCAATCATAAATTTGTACTGCATGAGCTCCACGAAAACTATTGAATTATTAATAATAAATTTGTACTGTATGACCTCCATTAAAACTATTAAATTATCAATAATACATTTGTACTGCATGACCTTCAGGAAAACATTTGCATTATCAATAATAAATTTGTACTACATGACCTCCATCAAAATAATTGAACTGCATGACCTCCACAAAAATAATTGAATTGTCAATATATTTGTACTGCATGACTTCCATGAAAACAATTGCATAAATCAATAATAAATTTGTGCTGCATGAACTCAATGAAAATAATTCAGTTATCAATAATAAATTAGTACTTCATGACTTCATTAAAATAATTCAATTATCAATAATAAATTTGTACTGCATGAACCTGAAAACAATTGAAGTCATCAAGAAAATTCACTACTTGAATTCAAACAAAACAATTGACAGTCTATCAATATCTACTTTGTTTGCTTTACCTTTGATACCATCTATACACTTCCAAAATTCTTTTTAAAACACAAGAGAATGGCTGTTTATAATATT
The DNA here is from genome assembly GCA_016617855.1 of Megalonaias nervosa. Taxonomy (NCBI): domain Eukaryota; kingdom Metazoa; phylum Mollusca; class Bivalvia; order Unionida; family Unionidae; genus Megalonaias; species Megalonaias nervosa. The sequence goes on from JAECUM010004901.1 coordinate 110,016, forward strand.
GATCATCTCCCTTTAAATGATCCAACTTAAGACACAATCCTACATTATATATCTCAAGGTAGAGCAGTTTTAAAACGACAAACCTATATTTATTATGTACCTCTAGATGACCCAACTTAAGATACAAACTTATATTATGTATCTTCATATGGAGCAGTTTTAAAAGGACACAAGCCTATATTATGTATCTTCAGATGGAGCAGTTTTAAAAGGACACAAGCCTATATTATGTATCTTCAGATGGAGCAGTTTGAAAAGGACACAAGCCTATATTATGTATCTTCAGATGGAGCAGTTTTAAAAGGACACAAGCCTATATTATGTATCACCAGATGGAGCAGGTTTAAAAGGATACAAGCCTATATTTATTATGTACGTCTAGATGATGCAACTTAAGATACAAACCTATACTACGTATCTTCAGATGGAGCAGTTTTAAAACAACACAACCCTATATTAAGTATCTTCAGATGGAGCAGGTTTAAAAGGACACAAGCCTATATTTCTTTTGTACCTCTAGATGATCCAGCTTAACATACAAACCTATATTACACATCTTCAGATGGAGCAGTTTCAAAAGGACACAAACCTATATTTAGTATGTACCTCTAGCTGATCCAATTTAAGATACAAACCTCTAATATGTATCTTCAGAGGGAGCAGTTTTAAAAGGACACAAACCTTTATTATGTATCTTCATATGGAGCAGTTATAAAAGGACACAAGGCTATATTCATTATCTACGTCTAGATGATCCAACTTAAGATACAAACCTATGTTAGGTGTCTTTAGATGGAGCAGTTTGAAAAGGACACAAGCCTATATTATGTATCTTCAGATGGAGCAGTTATAAAAGGACACAAGCCTATATTGTGTTTCTTTAGATGGAGCAGTTATAAAAGGACACAAGTTTTATTTATTATGTAAGTCTAGATGATCCACCTTAAGATACAAACCTATGTTAGGTATCTTCAGATGGAGCAGTTTTAAAAGGACACAAGCCTATATTATGTATCTTCAGATGGAGCAGTTTAAAAAGGACACAAGCCTATATTCTGTGTCTCCAGATGGAGCAGTTTTAAAAGGACACAAACTTATATTTAGTATCTACCTCTAGATGATCCAGCTTAAGAAACAAACCTATATTATGTATCTTCATATGGAGCAGTTTTAAAAGGACACAAGCCTATATTATGTATCTTCAGATGGAGCAGTTTTAAAAGGACACAAGCCTATATTATGTATCTTCAGATGGAGCAGTTTTAAAAGGACACAAGCCTATATTATGTATCTTCAGATGGAGCAGTTTTAAAAACAAACCTATATTATGTATCTTCAGATGGAGCAGGTTTAAAAGGATACAAGCCTATATTTATTATGTACTCTACAACTCAAACCTATATGTATCTTCATATGGAGCAGTTTTAAAAGGACACACAGCCTATATTTCTTTTGTATTTAGATGATCCAGCTTAAGATACAAACCTATATTACACATCTTCAGATGGAGCAGTTTCAAAAGGACACAAACCTATATTTATATGTACATCTAGCTGATCCAATTTAAGATACAAAACCTATATTATGTATCTTCATATGGAGCAGTTATAAAAGGACACAAGCTATATTTATTATCTACGTCTAGATGATCCAACTTAAGATACAAACCTATGTTAAGATGGAGCAGTTTTAAAAGGACACAAGCCTATATTATGTATCTTCAGATGGAGCAGTTATAAAAGGACACAAGCCTATATTATGGATATCTTCAGATGGAGCAGTTTTAAAAGGACACAAGCCTATATTATGTACTTCAGATGGAGCAGTTTAAAAAGGACACAAGCCTATATTCTGTGTCTCCAGATGGAGCAGTTTTAAAAGGACACAAACTTATATTTAGTATCTACCTCTAGATGATCCAGCTTAAGAAACAAACCTATATTATGTATCTTCAGATGGAACAGTTCTAAAAGGACACAAACCTTTTCTTTAGTATGTAAGTCTAGATGATCCAGCTTCAGATACAAACCTATATTATGTCTCTTCACATGGAGCAGCTTTAAAAGAACACAAGCCTATATTTATTATGTACTTCTAGATTATTCCACATAAGGTACGAACCTATATTATGTATTTTCATATGAAGCAATTTTAAAAGTACACAAAGCTATATGTATTATGTACGTCTAGATGATCCAACTTACGATACAAACCTATATTATATATCTTCATATGGAACAGTTTTAAAAGGACAGATTATAAAGTTTTAAAAGGACACAAGTATCTTCATATTTATTACGTAAGTCCAGATGGTCCACCTTAAGATACAAACCTATATTATGTATCATCGGATGGAGCAGTTTTAAAAGCACACAAGCCTATATTATGTATCTTCAGATGGAGCAATTTTAAAAGGACACAAGCAGATATTTATTATGCACCAGCAGATGATCCAACTTAAGACACAAACCTACATTATGTGTCTTCATATGGAGCAGTTTCAAAAGGACACAAACCTATATTTAGTATGTACCTCTGGATGATCGATCTTAACATACAAACCTATAATATGTGTCTTTACAGGGAGCATTTTTGAAAGGACACAAACCTATATTATCTCTCTTCAGATGGGCATTTTCAAAATGACACAAACCTTTCTTATGTGTTATCATATAGAGCAGTTTTGAAAAGATAAAAGCCTATATTTATTATGTACCAGTAGATGATCCAACTTAAGATACAAGCCTATATTATGTATCTTCAGATGGAGCAGTTTCAAAAGCACATAAATCTATATTTACTATGTACCTCTAGATGATCCAGCTTAAGATACATACCTACATTATATATCCTCAGATAGAGCAGTTGTGAAAGGAAACAAACCTATATTTAGTTTGTACCTCTAGATGATCCAACTAAAGATACAAGCATATATTATGTATCTTCAGATGGAGCAACTTTAAAGGACACAAACCATTATTGATTATGTACCACTAGATCATCCAACTTAAGGATCGAACCTATATTATATATCTTCAGATGGAGCAGTTTTAAAAGGACACAAATCTATATTTATTACGTACGTCTGGATGATCCAAATTAAGATCCAAACCAATATTACATATCTTTAGATGGAGCAGTTTCAAAAGGACACAAATCTATATTTATTATGTACCTCTCGATGATCCAACTTAATATGCAAACCTATCATATGTCTCTTCAGAAAGAGTAGTTTGAAAAGGACACAAACCTATATTATGTATCTTCAGATGGAGCAGTTTTAAAGGAAACAAGCCTATATTTATTATGTACATCTAGATGATCGAACTTAAGACATAAACCTATCATATGTATCGTCAGAAAAAGCAGTTTTGAAATGACACATACCTATATTATGTATCTTCAGATGGAGCAGTTTTAAAAGAACATAAGCCTATATTTATTATGTGCTTCTAGATAATCCAACTTAAGATACAAATGGATATTATGTATCTTCATACGGAGCAGTTTCAAAAGGACACAAACCTATATTATGTATTTTCATTTGGGGTAGTTATAAAGGGACACAAGCTTTATTTATTATGTAAGTCTAGATGATCCACCTTAAGATACAAACCTATATTATGTATCATCTGATGGAGCAGTTTTAAAAGCACACAAGCCTATATTAGGTCCCTTTAGATGGAGCAGTTTTAAAAGTACACAAGCCTATATTATGTATCTACAGATGGAGCAGTTTTAAAAGGACACAAGCTTATATTATGTGTCTTCAGATGGAACAGTTTTGAAACGACACAAGCATATATTTATTATGTACCACCAGATGATCCAACTTAAGATTCAAACCTACATTATGTTTTCTCAGATGGAGCAGTTTCAAAAGGACACAAACCTTTATTTAGTATGTACCTCTAGATGATCCATCTTAAGATACAAACCTATAATAAAAGCACACAAACCTTTATTATGTATCTTCATATAGAGCAGTTTTGAAAGTACACAAGCCTATATTTATTATGTACCTATAGATAATCCAACTTAAGATACATGCCTATATTATGTATCTTCAGATGGAGCAGTTTTTAAAGGACATAAACCTATTTTTAGTATGTACGTCTACATGATCCAGCTTAAGATAGAAACCTACATTATGTATCCTCAGATAGAGCAGTTGTAAAAGGAAACAAACCTATATTTAGTTTGTACCTCTAGATGTCCCACCTTATGATACAAACGTATTATGTATCTTCACATGGAGCAACTTTAAAAGGACAAGAAACATTATTGATTATGTACCCCTAGATCATCCAATTTAAGGTTTGAACCTATATTATGTATCTTCAGATCGAGCAGTTTTAATAGGACAAAAGCCTATATTTATTACGTACGTCTGGATGATCCGAATTAAGATCCAAACCAATATTACATATCTTTCGATGGAGGAGGTTCAAAATGACACAAACCTATATTTATTATGTACCTCTCGATGATCCAACTTAAGATGTGAACCTATCATATGTATATTTAGAAAGAGCAGTTTTAAAAGGACACGAACCTATATTATTATCTTCAGATGGAGCAGTTTTAAAAGGGCACAAGCCTATTATTTAGTACGAACCTCTAGATGATCCAGCTTAAGATACAAACCTATATTATGTATCTTCAGATGGAACAGCTTTAAAAGGACACAAGCCTATATTTAGCATGTACCTCTAGATGATCCAATTAAGATACGAACCTATATATGTATCTTCATATGGAGCATTTTCAAAAGTACAAAAACCTATATGTATTATGTACGTCTAGATGATGCAACTTAAGATACAAACCTATATCATGTATCTTCAGATGGAGCAGTTTTAAAAGGAAACAAGACTATATTTATTATGTACATCTAGATGATGGAACTTAAGACACAAACCTATCATATGTATCTTCAGATAGAGCGGTTTTGAAAGGACACAAACCTATATTATGTATCTTCAAATGGAGCAGTTTTAAAAGAACAGAAGCCTGTATTTATTATGTACTTCTAGATGATCCAACTTAAAATACAAACCTATATTATTTATCTTCATATGGAGCAATTTTAAAAGGACACAAACTTATATTATGTATCTTCATATGGAGCAGTTATAAAAGGACACAAGCCTATATTTATTATGTACGTCTAGACGATCCATCTTAAGATACAAACCTATATTATGTATCTTCGGATGGAGTAGTTATAAAAGGACACAAGCCTATATTATGTATCTTCAGATGAAGCAGTTTTTAAAAGGACACAAGCCTATATTATGTATCTTCAGATGGAGCAGTTTTAAAAGAAAACAAGCATATATTATGTGTCTTCAGATGGAGCAGTTTTAAAAGGACACAAGCCTATATTATGTATCTTCCGATGGAGCAGTTTTAAAAGAAAACCAGCATATACTATGTGTCTTAAGATGGAGCAGTTTTAAAAGGACACAAGCCTATATTTAGTATGTACCTCTAGATGATACATTTTAAGACACAAACCTACATTATGTATCTTCAGATGGAGCAGTTTCAAAAGGACAAAAACCTATATTTAGTATGTACCTCTAGATGATCCAGCTTAATATACAAACCTAAATTATCTATCTTCATAGTGAGCAGTTTCAAAAGGACACAAACCTATATTATGTATCTTCATATGGAGCAGGTATAAAAGGACATAAGCCTTTATTTATTATGTACCTCTAGATGATCCAACTTAAGATGCAAACCTATATTACTATCTTCATATGCAGCAGTTTCAAAAGGACACAAACCTATAGTATGTATCTTCATCTGGTGCAGTTATAAAAGGACACAAGCCTATATTACTTACCTTCAGATGGAGCAGTTTTTAGTGGACACAAGCCTATATTATGTATCTTCAGATGGAGCAGTTTCAAAACAACACAAACCAATATTTAGTATGTACCTCTAGATGATCCAGCTTAAGATACAAACCTATATTTTGTATCTTCAGATGGAGCAGTTTTAAAAGGACACAAATCTATATTTATTACATACGTCTGGATGATCCAAATTAAGATCCAAACCAATATTACATATCTTTAGATGGAGCAGTTTCAAAAGGACACAAATCTATATTTATTATGTACCTCTCGATGATCCAACTTAATATGCAAACCTATCATATGTCTCTTCAGAAAGAGTAGTTTGAAAAGGACACAAACCTATATTATGTATCTTCAGATGGAGCAGTTTTAAAGGAAACAAGCCTATATTTATTATGTACATCTAGATGATCGAACTTAAGACATAAACCTATCATATGTATTGTCAGAAAAAGCAGTTTTGAAATGACACATACCTATATTATGTATCTTCAGATGGAGCAGTTTTAAAAGAACATAAGCCTATATTTATTATGTGCTTCTAGATAATCCAACTTAAGATACAAACGGATATTATGTATCTTCATACGGAGCAGTTTCAAAAGGACACAAACCTATATTATGTATTTTCATTTGGGGCAGTTATAAAGGGACACAAGCTTTATTTATTATGTAAGTCTAGATGATCCACCTTAAGATACAAACCTATATTATGTATCATCTGATGGAGCAGTTTTAAAAGCACACAAGCCTATATTAGGTCCCTTTAGATGGAGCAGTTTTAAAAGTACACAAGCCTATATTATGTATCTACAGATGGAGCAGTTTTAAAAGGACACAAGCCTATATTATGTGTCTTCAGATGGAACAGTTTTGAAACGACACAAGCATATATTTATTATGTACCACCAGATGATCCAACTTAAGATACAAACCTACATTATGTTTTCTCAGATGGAGCAGTTTCAAAAGGACACAAACCTTTATTTAGTATGTACCTCTAGATGATCCATCTTAAGATACAAACCTATAATAAAAGCACACAAACCTTTATTATGTATCTTCATATAGAGCAGTTTTGAAAGTACACAAGCCTATATTTATTATGTACCTATAGATAATCCAACTTAAGATACATGCCTATATTATGTATCTTCAGATGGAGCAGTTTTTAAAGGACATAAACCTATTTTTAGTATGTACGTCTACATGATCCAGCTTAAGATAGAAACCTACATTATGTATCCTCAGATAGAGCAGTTGTAAAAGGAAACAAACCTATATTTAGTTTGTACCTCTAGATGTCCCACCTTATGATACAAACGTATTATGTATCTTCACATGGAGCAACTTTAAAAGGACAAGAAACATTATTGATTATGTACCCCTAGATCATCCAATTTAAGGTTTGAACCTATATTATGTATCTTCAGATCGAGCAGTTTTAATAGGACAAAAGCCTATATTTATTACGTACGTCTGGATGATCCAAATTAAGATCCAAACCAATATTACATATCTTTCGATGGAGGAGGTTCAAAATGACACAAACCTATATTTATTATGTACCTCTCGATGATCCAACTTAAGATGTAAACCTATCATATGTATATTTAGAAAGAGCAGTTTTAAAAGGACACGAACCTATATTATGTATCTTCAGATGGAGCAGTTTTAAAAGGGCACAAGCCTATTATTTAGTACGAACCTCTAGATGATCCAGCTTAAGATACAAACCTATATTATGTATCTTCAGATGGAACAGCTTTAAAAGGACACAAGCCTATATTTAGCATGTACCTCTAGATGATCCAATGTAAGATACGAACCTATATTATGTATCTTCATATGGAGCATTTTCAAAAGTACAAAAACCTATATGTATTATGTACGTCTAGATGATGCAACTTAAGATACAAACCTATATCATGTATCTTCAGATGGAGCAGTTTTAAAAGGAAACAAGACTATATTTATTATGTACATCTAGATGATGGAACTTAAGACACAAACCTATCATATGTATCTTCAGATAGAGCGGTTTTGAAAGGACACAAACCTATATTATGTATCTTCAAATGGAGCAGTTTTAAAAGAACAGAAGCCTGTATTTATTATGTACTTCTAGATGATCCAACTTAAAATACAAACCTATATTATTTATCTTCATATGGAGCAATTTTAAAAGGACACAAACTTATATTATGTATCTTCATATGGAGCAGTTATAAAAGGACACAAGCCTATATTTATTATGTACGTCTAGACGATCCATCTTAAGATACAAACCTATATTATGTATCTTCGGATGGAGTAGTTATAAAAGGACACAAGCCTATATTATGTATCTTCAGATGAAGCAGTTTTTAAAGGACACAAGCCTATATTATGTATCTTCAGATGGAGCAGTTTTAAAAGAAAACAAGCATATATTATGTGTCTTCAGATGGAGCAGTTTTAAAAGGACACAAGCCTATATTATGTATCTTCCGATGGAGCAGTTTTAAAAGAAAACCAGCATATATTATGTGTCTTAAGATGGAGCAGTTTTAAAAGGACACAAGCCTATATTTAGTATGTACCTCTAGATGATACATTTTAAGACACAAACCTACATTATGTATCTTCAGATGGAGCAGTTTCAAAAGGACAAAAACCTATATTTAGTATGTACCTCTAGATGATCCAGCTTAATATACAAACCTAAATTATCTATCTTCATAGTGAGCAGTTTCAAAAGGACACAAACCTATATTATGTATCTTCATATGGAGCAGGTATAAAAGGACATAAGCCTTTATTTATTATGTACCTCTAGATGATCCAACTTAAGATGCAAACCTATATTACTATCTTCATATGCAGCAGTTTCAAAAGGACACAAACCTATAGTATGTATCTTCATCTGGTGCAGTTATAAAAGGACACAAGCCTATATTACTTACCTTCAGATGGAGCAGTTTTTAGTGGACACAAGCCTATATTATGTATCTTCAGATGGAGCAGTTTCAAAACAACACAAACCAATATTTAGTATGTACCTCTAGATGATCCAGCTTAAGATACAAACCTATATTTTGTATCTTCAGATGGAGCAGTTTTAAAAGGACTCAAACGTATATTTAGTATGTACCTCTAGATGATCCAGTTTATGATACAAACCTACATTATGTATCTTCAAATGGAGCAGCTTTAAAACGACACAAGCCTCTATTTATTATGTATCTTCAGACGCAGCAGTTTTAAAATGAGAAAAGCCTATATTTATTATCTACGTCTAGATGATCCAACTTAAGATACAAACCTATATTTTGTATCTTCACATGGAGCAGTTTTGAAAGGACACAAGCCTATGTTTATTATGTAATTCTAGATGATACAGCTTCTAAATAATACAAAACCTATATTTATCATACACCTTTTGATGCTCCAGCTTATAAATTATAGGTATTTGTAATTTAATTACTTGTGTGTTAGTTTTAACTTTTTTAATTTTAATTTTTGTTTTATTACATTTTATTGTAATGATAATTTTTATTGGATTTGAATCTCTTTTCGGAAAATTCACTTGACCTGATTAGAATGTAACGGTTGCTTAAGCACCATACTTAGTTCACCTTGGTTGAGACGTTTGTAAACATTGAATGAAAATGATTGCTCATTATCAAGGTCATGTTCTGCTTGCGTGATAGCTCTAATTTGTAAACAACATTTTTATTGAATCTTATAGTAAGATTCGTTAAGTTCTTTCAAGGCGTACGTGTCTATCGGCTGTGCGCTTTTACTGCGTTGTTCCATCTGGGTGACCACGTGGTCCACCATGTGATCTAAAATTAAGGGTTTTAATACTCATTCTCAGAGTTTTTCAGTTAGTCGTAAGAATTTAACTTTTAGGGTTAAGGGTCGTTTTGTTGTTGCCATTTGAGTTGATTTTCGTACTTAAAATAATTTATTCACCCTGGGAAATACTTATTCTTTATAGTAGTTCTAGGACAAAGACTTTCAGTGGAAATTTATTCTGGAATTCTAAACAGGAACATTGTAAATTGTTATTCAACGAAGATCTCTTGCCATCAGTACAACAACCTCATCTGATGTCATCGCCTTCTATATTGGAATCTCATCGAGATTCGAACCTGGATTCAATTAGAACTGTTTAGTTATAGGACTTCTATTTATCAATTCTAGGATTAAGTTTTGGATTATATTCACAAACCGTGAGTCCTATTTCCTATTTTTACATTGTTTTCTAGGGAAATAAATTATTTTTGTTAAAAATTTACAAAGCTTGTTGGATTCACTCTTTCCTTTTGTTACTTTTGTACGAGCCTACACGTAGCTATCTATCTATCTATATATATATATATATATATATATATATATATATATATATATATATATATACCTATATATATATATATATATATATATATATATAATGTACCTTTAGATGATCGAGTTCAGGGATCGGCAACCTATGGCACGCATGCCACAAAGTGGGACGTCGAGAGGTTTTGTGCGGCACATGAAGGGCAGCCAAAAACTTGATTTTAACAGTGTTACTTTCTTACTGATGGCATGCTCTCGTTCATTTTATAATTAATCTGGAAAAACGTGGCATACTGTGTAAAATAGGTTGCTGACCCCTCATCGTGTTTATAAGTGATACAAACCTGTATGTATCATTATATATTTAGATGATCCAGTTTATAAATGATACTCAACTCTATAAGATACTAAAGTGATGCAGGAACATTTAGAGGTTTTAAAAACCACTTTTGAGAATTCAAGCTTGACTAAGAAAAAAATTACCAAAGTTTAAAAAGTTAGTCCTGTTTATCTATCTACACATTGCTATATGAATATATGCTTGTACTGTCCAAAGAGTGATTCCATTTAATTTAGTCAGATAGGTAAAAAAAATCCTTGTATATATTTCATGCTGTTTGTAGAACGAAACGAGCAAATTAAAGATTTGCATTTCCCTTAGAATTTACTCTCACAAATTTTCTGGAATATAGTCCATAAGTTAGTAAAGAGTTAGATTTTCCAAAATTACAAATTGTTTTACCTCCCTTGGCTTAGGCATGGTTTGATGTTGTGTATGACATTGTTCCAGAACGACAGCAAATGTCGATTATTGTAGAAGTTTATTGATTGACTGGTAATATCAAGCACAATTTATGGGATTTTGTAAAGCAATATTGTCACAACTTTTGATTACAATCAAATAGGTAAATCATTTCCCTTTCTTAATTTCTTCAGAAATAAGGTACAAAAAGCACGAATTTAGCAATTAAAATGCGTGACCAGCTGGAAATTATCATTTAAAGCTTCTAAGCATGATGGATTGAACACGATGTAATACAATTTTATAAGAATAATGAAGTTGTGGTTCTTGGAGCTTTAAAACAAATGCAAACAAAACCCATCATATTTCAAGCAATCAGGTCACAAAAGTCTTTCTGAATTCTGAAATGGAATTTGGACACAGATTTAAGCAATAATTGAAACTCAAAGCAATGTTAGCTTTATAGAGAGATTATTACAAAGGGAGTATGGGCGACTAAATTATGTTTTGTCATATAGTTTAGGGACAAAACTGATAGTACATTTCTTTATTTTATCTGTTCCTATTTTGTGTGTTTGTTTGTATGTGACTTAGATTTTTAACATCAGATATATCGCTACGATGTCTGCAGTGTGGCAGTTTATAGTGATATCTAGTATTGGGGCATCACGCTGCAAACGTGAAGCACCATGTCCCACCCAGTCACATTATCTTGATGCCTGGCCGACCAGTTTTAACACTAACTTCTTAATGCTGAGCACCAAGCATGGCAGCTGCTAGTACCATTTTTAAAATCTTTGATTTTACCTGTCCGGGGTTCGAATCCAAGACCTTCCACATCCAAGGCAGATGCTCTAAAGACTTAGGCCACCGGAGTGGGCACGTTCCTATTCTGATTACTGAAACAGAAATATATGCCAGTCACAGTGGCCATCTCGAGCATCTTGTAATTATTACTCCTCCTGAATGAATGGTCATATCAACATGGGTCTGGTGTCAAGAATGGCCAGTAGGGCAGCCATCTTGAAAATCTTGTTATGGCTACTCGATACATGTAAACCTCCTGGCTGGGTGGGTTTTCGTCCTGAAATGAGGGGTATCTCACATCTCTCCTATCACTCACTGAAATCTCCAACATATTCATAATTACTGTTTTAAAAACATCCAGAACGGAAAGTTTTCTGTTATTTTTCTTTCCATTCCTTGCTTTCAATATAGTATATTTATTGTAAAGATTTTGATTATATGACTGTGAATTAGCTTATGCGAGTTAGCCAGTATTGTTACGTATATGTGATTAAATTGCTTGTGTGCTTGTTTTAAATTCTTTTTTATTTTATTTTTGTTTCGTTACATTTTATTGTAATGATAATTTTCACTGGATTTGAATCTTTTTTCGGAAAATTCACTTCTCTGTTTTGACCTGATTAGAACGTAAAAGGTTGCTTATCACTATTTTTAGCTCACCTTGGTTGAGACGTTTGTAAACACTAAGAGAAAATGATTGGTTATTATCAAGGTCATGTTCAGCCCATGTGTTAGCTAAGTTATAAACAACCTTTTTTATTCATTTCCAGCGTGAGAATCTGATTCTTAGCTAGGGTTATTTTGGCTTACGTGTAAAATGGCAGTTTTTTACTGCGCTGTTCAAATTAGTGACCACGTAGCCCCGTCACCTGAGCCACCATGTGATCTAAAATCGTGGGTAAAAACAAACGTTTTCTAGTAGATTTGTCAGTCGTATTCTTCACCTTTAGATCTCAAGGTGTTTGTTTTATGTTGATGCCAGTTGATTTAAAATTCTTCTATTTTATGGATTTGATAATTTATATTCTCTAGAAAACACACAAGTGCTCTTCTTTATAAAAATTCTGGGACAAAGACATTTAGTGGAAATTTATTCTGGAATTCTAAACGGGAACATTATAAATTGTGATTCAACGAGGAACTGTTGCCATCAGTACAACGATCTCATCTGAGGCCATCGCCTTCCATATTGGAACGTCATCGAGATTCGAACCTGGATTCAATTAGAACTGTTTAGTGATAGGACTTATATTTTTGAATTCTAGGGTTAATTTTTGGATTATATTCACAAACCGTGAGTCCTATTTCCTATTTTTACCTTGTTTTCTAGGGAAATAAATTATTTTGTTAAAACTTACAAAGCTTGTTGGCTTCACTCTTTTCTTTTGTTACCTTTGTACGAGCCTACACGTGACAGTATAATTGTTCATTTGACAGACAATAACCTTACAGTAATCATTCAGTTATACTATATGTGATCAGAGGTAAAATTCAGAACGGATTAAAAATATTAATGAATTGTAATTGGATTACTAAAGAGCCCAAGCACCATTAATAAATAACATAACTTTGATTCTTTCAGCAGGGTTGGTTTGGCTTTGGTATTACTATTGTAGATATAGATTATAATATTTGTGATTAGAAGTAATTCTGAAAGGATTAAAGATGGCTTATCGATTATGGTTGAATTTGTCATTATTAAATATAGACAAAGACATTAAGGATATGGCCTGACATGTAGTACCATCACACTGTTTTGCATTTCTATATTTTTCGTTATTTTATAATTTTTGTTTATGACTGTAAATTGTAGTGATTATCAATAAAGAAGATATCACATTTTTAATTTTGTGCACGGGTATAAATTCTATATTAAGATATTAAGAGTGCCTGTAGATTGCATAAGATTTATAAATAGGTGTCAAGTTTCTAATAATAAGCATGTTTTCGAGTTTAGAGTTATTTGTGGTTGGCTAGTTAAAGTCAGGTTTTTGAGTACTGCGACATAGGTCATGTGAATAGGTATTGTCAAATATTAGATTGAGTATTAAGGTTTTGTCACATGGGGTATATTGTGACATATAGTCATAATAGACTTGGAAGTGCATATAAGGAGAGAACTGAGCAGTTTATTCCTACTTTGGATTCTTATTTCTTATGTTTTGTGTGAAAATCAGTCTGCAGATGTGTTTCTTTGTTGTGGTTAGAGATAATTTGAGTGGAAACATTTATTTGGATTATTCGTTGGAATTACAAAGTACTCGTTGAATTAAAATATTACTCTTGGAATATTGTGAACTTATTCAAAGAAGTTTTGGACAATGCCATTTTGATTCATCAAGGCTGTTGACAGACCAAAACGTTCTAGGATCTGAACTTTATTTAGAACATTCAATTCTTTAGGATTAATGATGGAACGTTTGGAATTATTTTGGATTCAATTCATAATATCTAACTTCCTCCTTAATTTTCATTTTATAAATTTGATAACTAAATTTTTAAGTTTTGCAAAAGTTGGTTTTGTTTCTTTCTGTTATCTTTCTGTTATTTAGTTTATGACCATAGAGTCTTAACAATAAAATATAGCTGCTATCAACAGTGGCGCTCTGTTGTAGAAGCTTTATATGCCACCTAAGGCACACTCAGGGGCAAGTGAGTCATTACTAAAGAGCTCAAGTGGCATAAGACAGGTCCATTTAGCTTTGGTATTTAAAGTTAGTTGTGGTATCTAAAAACGTGTGTTATCTCCCACTGAAATATATAAAATTTAATAATATCTGGAAACGGAAATATCACTGGTTGGAATCAAGTTTATTTTGCCATTCCAGTAGAGTCAGTTTTAAGAAAAACTCCCCAAATTCGACCCAGATAGCTGCAATCTTGAGCGTTCTAGCATCCAGTCAGCAACCAGTATCTATATATTCCCTTTAGCTGGAAGCAATTTAAACTTCTTAGCAGAGTCTGCAGAGTTGTACTAACATTGCCTCATTCTAACATTGCCACATTCTAATGCATGTATTGAAAGGACTTTTTCTATTCTGAGGTGGGTTCAGGCCGACTCTAGAGGAAACCTAGATCCAGGAACATTATATTATCTCCTACGTATTGAGATCAAGAATAATGAGGACTGCTATAGATATTATCCAGGCAATGATCTACAAAGAAAGGCTACATGTGCTTGTGCTACATATATGGACAGTTTTAAGCGCAACAAGTTACTGTGAAAGGACCGTTAAAATGAGATTATGTGGATACTTTTTATTGAGAAGGAATTTATTCAGAAGTTTTCATTTTTGTCCATTTGCTTGCCAAACATTGGATTGATAAAAATTCACCTGATTTGAAGTCAAAACCCGTGACCTCTTTGTTCTGTCACATGTGTGCCACTCATTCTGAACAGAAAGTCAAATGACAATGTCCTGTGGTCCTACGTACAAATGGTGCCATCCTGATATTCAGTATGAGTGCCATATCAGCCATCTTGATGTCTAGTATGAGTTCCACATCATCCAGATGTCTACTTGGTCCTCAATATCTAAGTTTGAATATCTAAGCATTTGAAAGGAAAAATCAATGGTCTCAATCAAATTCCCTGAAATTCTTTTCAGCCAGTAGATCGCCAGTCTCTTCGAGGAACTCTGGTAGGTTAAGTTTTGTGAATAGAGGGTCGGACGATTTAATACTTTTAAGTAGGAGCCGTTATGTATCAATAATATTTTTCATTTAATCTTGTGTCAATTCAGAAAACATCAGACAGCACAACTGAAAATAACTGGACAAGTACTGTTTGTAGGTATTTTAAAAATCAAGAAAAAGTCACTGTACCAGCACTAGTTGGTGGTATATTAATTTACTAAAGTTACTGAATTAGCTGTTTCAGATTTGCCCATAGAAATTACAAAGTTTCATACTATTCTAATATTTTTCAAATGTTGATTGAAAACAAAGGTACAAATTGTTGAAAATAAATGTGATATTGACCGGTGCAAGATACATAATGCTAGAAAATAATTGTGATATTGACTGGTCCAAAAGACATAACGCTAGAAAATAATTGTTATATTGACCGGCCTAAAAGACATAATATTAGGAAATAATTGTAATATTGACCGTTACCGGTTACATAACGTTAGAAAATAATTGTGATATTGACCGGTCCAAGAGATATAACGCTAGAAAATAATTGTAATATTGACCGGTGCAAAAGACATAATGCTAGGAAATAATTGTAATATTGACCGGTCCAAGATGCATAACGCTTGAAAGCTCCTGAATGTGACCCATCTAATGAGCTTCGGTTTTATGTGTAATAACATCTGAAAGATAGGGCTGGACGCATCCGATAATAAAACCAAAATAGAAAAAGCAATCTATCACACCAAGTGACTTAAGCATTATAAGCTATTTAACTACATTCAGAACTAAAATATATAAAGAGGATTAGCCTGCACAACAGCCGGCATAGCTAAATTCATGGTTATATTTGATAAGAAGTAAAAACGCAACGTGAAAGTGCCTAGGGAATTAAACATAAGAGCTGAAGTAAATACAAAACAGACTACAGACCGTGATCACATGTAAATTGAACTATACAAAACAGACATTAAACATCAGAATGAACTATTATGATCACCGTCGTTGAAAAAGAGGATTTCCTGACAAAAATACTATACTTAACGACTTGTTCGGTCGCCGTTTCCAGAGAATTTTTTATTGATTTTCCAGGTAAGTTTTTATTGATTGATAATTTTTGATTGATTTTCCACTTTAAATAGATTTTTAGCTTTGACAAGTGAATTGACTAACGGTTTTATTAAAAAAAAAATAATGACTTTAAATGAAATGTTATACTTTGATTGTTACTATTAAAATTACGAAATCACTATACGCAGACGAATAGTTAAACACCATGAATTTAACGTTTGATTTTATTGTTGTCCTACTTAGATTTTAACACTATGATCTTAACATTTTATTTTATTTTTGCCTGACTTTTTTTTAACACTATGATTTGTACTTTTGATTTATTGTTGTCCGACTGAGGTTTTAACAGAATGATTTAAACTTTTCATTTTTTTTTTTGCCCAATTTTTATTTAATCACCATGATTTTAGTTTTTTTTTTATTGTTGCTCAACTCAGATATAAAAACCTTGTTGGTAAACACCATGATTTTAACTATATATTTTGTTCTTGCACTCCTTTTAGTTCAATACCTCGAAAGTTGGCACGCTATGCAGACATGTGGTTTGCTGCTGTTCAGTACACGAAGGCTATGCAGGTACCAGTGATGAGTCATCCAGGTCGTGTTAAAACGATAATAAGGGTACCAGTCATGATTCATCCAAGCTATGATACAGAAATAACAAGGGCAAAAGTCATGACTCATCAAGGTTATGGTGCAGAATAAGGGCACCAGTCATCATTCATACAAGCCATGTTAAAACAATAATAAGGGTACCAGTCATAATTCATCCAAGCTCTGATATAGCACTAATATGTGTACCAGTCATAATTCATCCAATCTATGGTATAGAATAAGAACACGAGTCATGGTTCGCCAAAGCTATTATATAACACTAATAAGGGTACCAGTCATGATTCATCCAAGCGATGATAAGGGTTGTACGACTCTATGGTCTTAAACTAAGTAATATAAAGGAGCGAAAACCAACAAGTTTTGTAATATTCAACAAATAATTTATTCCCATAGAATACAAAGTGAAAATTTAAAAAGAAAGAATTTATGGTGTAGCGAATTAATCCCAAATAATCCTAGAATTTCTAACACAGATCTTAATATTTGAAGTTATTAATAAACTTTAGTGGTATTCCAAAATAAATCCAATCCTGGAAATATTGTTGCGTCTGTGGTGGCAGGTGTCGTTGTGATGTGCCTACCGTCTTTTGTTGAATCGCTATTATTATGTATATGTAATTTAATTACTTGTTTGTTAGTTTTAATTTTTTTATTTTATTCCTTTACATGTTATTGTAATGATAATTTTGCCTACTTGATATGATTTTTTTCAGAAATTCAATTCAGTTCTGTTTGACCTGATAAACAGCCAGTAGTAGAAACACTGTATCTATTTGCTGACCTTGATTCAGAACCAGTGTCAGTTTTGAGTAAACAACTTTTTTGTTCAGAGTAAGAACCATTGATTTTAGCTAAAGCCTTATAGACGTGATGTTATGCATGTAAAGTTTCTACTTTGTTCTAGTAAGGTGACCATATGACCCTCATACGGGAATCTGTTTTGCGTTTTAGATAGTCTTATAACTAATTGTTATAAAAAGAAATAGCCAGTTGTGCTTGAAACCTTTCAAGCTCAAAGGTGTTTTGTTGTGACCAGTTTGATTTGAATTTTTTATTTTTTTTTTGAATTAGTAATTTATTTACTCTGGAATACAAGTGCTCCAAAATTGATTCTTGGACAAAGACATTTACTGAAAATTATTCGGAATTCCAAACTGGAATATTATTCTTTGTGATTCAACAAAGAACTATTGATACATCAGGACAAAGCTGACTATCGAAGACGTCATCGCCTTCCATCTTGAATTTCATCGGGATTCGAATTGTGATTCACTTAGGATTTTTTTATTGATACGACTATATTTTTAATTCTTGGATTAATTTTGGATTTGATTTGTAAACCGTAAGTCCTTTTTTTCATTTGTATCTTGTTTTTCTAGGGAAATAAATCATTTGTTAAATTTTACAAAGCTTATTGTCTTAACTCTTTTCTTGTTACTTTTGTACGAGCCTAGACAGGTAACACTATAAATCCAAGTCTCTATTTAAAGGAATGTTATTTTTGAGCACTTTGTATTTCCAGAGCAACATAATTTGAATTAATTTGAATAAATAAATTCCAGCCCAAACAAAATATTAGACACAACAATAATACAATTAATTCTGCTCAGATCTCAAAGCACGAATGAACAGTTTCTAGATAAACAAGCATTTTCTGAAAACAACTATTACCTAATGGGAAATTTCATTCTGGAAGGTTCAAAATTTTTACATGATAAAAATTATAATTATTATTCGAATGATTGTTACTGAAATTATAATATAAAATTAAGTAAATAACAGGTACCATAGGGAATTTCCAAAGTTCTCGAATCATATTGAGATAAACATGTTGTTTTCAAACCCAAAATCAATGATTCAGCTCAGGTAGAAAATGAACTTGATTTTGGACAAGGTCAGGTCCAAAATATATTGTCGACATCATATAATGAATAAAAAATAAGATAACAAACGATGCAAAATAAATATACATAACAAGGGCACCAGTCATGGAAAATTCAAGCCATGATATTGCACTAATAAGGGTGCAAGTCACTATTGATTGAAGCTATGTCATAGCGTAAAGGTATCAGTCATGATTTGTTCATGATATAGCATACCAGTCACGGCTGATTGAAGCTATGATACGGAGTAAAGATAATAGTCATGATTCGTTCCTGATATAACGTACCAATCATGATTCATCCAATCAATTATATAGCAATAATAATGGTAACACTCATGATTAATTCAAGCCACGATATAGTCTGATTCATCTAAACTATGATTTAGTTCTGATAAGGGTACCAGTCATAATTCATCCAAAAAATCTTGTTTAGAATGAGGGTACCTGTCATGATTCATCCAAGATATGGTATAGCACTAAAAAGGGAACCAGTCATGATTCATTCAGGACATGATAAATAATAATAATACTAGTCACAATTCATTCAAGATATGATATGGAACAAGGGTGTCAGACATGGTTCATTCAAGCTATGGTGTAGAGTTAATAAGGGAACCATTCACGATTCATCCAAGCTATGGTATAGCATTAATAAGGGAACTAGTTATGATTCATCCAAGCTATGATATAGCATTAATAAGGGAACCAGTCATGATTCAACCAAGCTATGGCATAGCAATACTAAGGGAACCAATCATGATTCAACCAAGTTATGGTATAGCACTAATAAGGGAACCATTCATGATTCATACAAGCCATGATATAACACTTAATGTTTAGTTCATATTATCCTAATTTGATATGTAATGCATTGTAAGCAACGTAACGTCTAACGAACACCTAGTATACTTAGACACATATCGATACGCGTCATACCTTTAATTTCAGTTCTCGATAAAACATGTTTTTATTATGACATCAAAAGATTTTAAACAGACCTTCAAAATGAAAGTTATATACTCCGGCTGGTTTTTCATTTACCAATATGCTTGTGCTTCGCATGTTTATTACGCTTTTAGCCATGCAAATCTAGAAGTAAAATACAAAAAGACATGCTTACAGTAACATATATTTATACAAAGTGTTACGTATATGTAACTTAATTGGTTGTGTGTTATTTTTAAATTCTCTTTTATTTTATTTTTATTTTATTACGTTATTGTAATGATAACTTTTTGACACTGGATTTGACTTTTTTTCGGAAGGTTCAGGTTTCTGTTTTGACCTGATAACAACGCAGTTCGATTGCTACATTTTTATTTTAGCTAACCTAGTTCTTGACCTTGGTTCCGATTTTATAAACATTGAATGAAAATGATTGGTCATTACCAAGGTCATGTTCAGCCCACGTGTTAGTCTGTTGTAAACAGTTTTATTTTTAAATTTATTTCCAGTGTGGGAAAGCTATAAATTTGTTGGGTCTAATAAACCTCAGTCTGATTTTATTATGGAGAATTATGAACCATTCATGTCGAAAGGTTCTATATCACTCTTGGGTGATTTGGCCAATCCTATCCCTATTAAAATTTTAAGGGATACAGCAGCTTCTCTGAGTATTTTATTATCAGGTACTTTGCCTTTTCTGAGAAGTATTGTTCTAATGAGAGTGTTCTCATTCAGGGAGTAGAGTGCGGCTTTGTTAATGTTCCTCTCTATTCTGTAAATTGTCATCAGACTTAGTTTCAGGACCAGTGACAGTGTACTGTCTTCTTTACCCGTTGAGGGCATTCATTTGTTACTAGGCAGCGACTTAGCTGGTGACAAGGTTGTGGTTAATCCACTTGTAACTGACAAGCCTACTTTGGATCAGAATGTTCATTCTATTGAAAAAGAATTCCCTGATTTATACCCAGCTTGTGCAGTTTCTAGAGCTATGGCAAAGAACCTCTTGAGAATGATTTTGATAAGGAAAATATTCCTTTAGCTGACACATGTATTGGTCAGGCTTTTGATGAGGTCACTTTCACTCCTTGTTTGGATCAATCAAAAGGTATTGATTACAGTGATCCTCTTTTAACTACTCATCCTCTTTTATCTAATCAGGGTGACAAACGACAATCACTTGTCGTCGAACAGGAAAAAGTTCCTGAGATCTCCTGTTTGTTTCAGAGGGCCATTAATGAAACTGAAGCCAATGAAGTACCTGTCTCTTATCTA
Source organism: Megalonaias nervosa (assembly GCA_016617855.1). Taxonomy (NCBI): domain Eukaryota; kingdom Metazoa; phylum Mollusca; class Bivalvia; order Unionida; family Unionidae; genus Megalonaias; species Megalonaias nervosa. Next base: position 131,185 of record JAECUM010004901.1, read on the forward strand.
ACTAAAAATTGAATTCTTATGAGAAAACGGAGACCTCCCGAGGTACCTGCTGGTGACGAGTGGTCAGTGAACTATCAGATTGTAGTTCCAAACTCTTACAGACAGGAAATACGTAGTTTGGCCCATGAAACTCCTCTGGCTGGTCATTTAGGGATTAGTAAGACTTATCACAAGATCTTGACTCACTTTTATTGGCCAAAAATCAAAAGTGATGTTTGTAAATACTGTGGATTTTCTCAAACTTGTCAAATGGTAGGAAAACCCAATCAGAAGATACCTAAGGCTCATGTGCAACCTATTCCTGCATTTGATGAACCATTCAGTAGAATTATGATAGATTGTGTTGGTCCCTTACCTAAGACCAAGTCTGATAACCAATATTTGTTGACCATTATGTGTGCGTCAACAAGATTCCCAGAGGCAATTCCTTTGGGGAATATTAAAACCAAAACTATAGTAAAAGCTTTGATAAAGTTGTTTATTTAATTTGGCCTTCCCAAATCTGTCCAATCTGGTCAAAGGTCAAATTTTATGTCTGGAATTTTCCGGCTAGTTATGCTTGAATTTGGCACTCAGCAATTCAAGTCAAAAGCGAAGTTACGGTTTCACAGTACTTTACTTGAGAGAAGTTTTGAGTCTTGTAATAAAGTTCATTCTCTCTTGCTCGTTCTTCAAAATTTTCTTCAAATTAGATTTTACGGCCCTTACAAGGTTAAGAAGAAAATGAATAGTTAAATTATATTATTACTCTGATCTAAATAAATTAATGGAGTATTAGTATATTGACAGAGATAGCCAAGTAAATCATGCAATTAATTTAGTTGTACCTGTCCCACCAACTGAGGATTTATGTGAATGAATTCAATCGGACACTATTGATTTTGGAGTGAAAATCTTCGGAATTCGGAAATTATGAAAACTCTGGACCGGAAACTTTTACATTTGCAACAACAGGAAAAGAATGATCTTAAGCAGCTATTATTTGAATATGAGCACTTATTTCCAGATGTTCCTAGGAGGACAAACAAATTTGTTCATGACGTTGAAATTGTGAATTCTAAACCTGTGAAACGACACCCATACAAGATGAACCATCTCAAACAGGAATACTTGAAAAAGGAAATTCAATATTTACTGGAGAATGATTTCATAGAGCCCAGTAAAAGTGATTGTAGTTTACTATGTATATTTGTTCCAAGACCAGATAAAACTTCCATATGTGCACTGATTATAGAAAGTTGAAAAGTGTGACAAAAACAGATTCATTTTCATTACCAAGAATAGACTGTATTGACAAAATTGGAAATGCCAGTTACGGCACCAAATTTGACCTTTTGAAAGGATTTTGCCAAGTTCCACTAACGGAAAGGGCAAAGGAAATTTCGGCATTTGTGACTCCAGATGGACTTTATCAATATGAAGGCTTCCCCAAGTTCAACGTTTGATGAATATGATTTCCTCTGGTGTAGATAATTGTAATGCTTACATCGATGATGTCATCATCTACAACGACACCTAGAAAGAACATTTAGCAGCAATTCGGAAATTCTTCTACAGACTCACTGATCCAAGTTTGACAATTAATTTAAAAGTGAGTTTTGCCGTGCTGGTGTGACATTGCTAGGACATATTCTGGGACATGGTCAAGTTAAACCTATAGATGCTAAGGTCAAGGCTATCTCTGAACTTCCTGTGTGCCTGTCAGTAAAAAGCAACTGATGAGATTTTTAAGTATGGCTGGATAATATCGGAAATTTTGTTCCAATATTTATAATATTGCTGAACCCCTGACAAACTTGTTGAGCAAGAAAAACAAGTTTCTTTGGACTCATAAATGTCAGGAGGCTTTTGATAGGTTAAAAGCCATACTTAAAAGTGCGCCGCTTCTTACAGCTCCAAATTTCAGTGAATCTTTTAAACTATCTGTTGATGCACGTGATGTTGGGGTTGGAGCAGTATTGATTCAAGAAGATAGAAATGATGTTGATCATCCAGTGTGCTATTTCTCTAAGAAATTTAATAAGCATCAAAGAAATTACTCCCCAATCGAGAAGGAATGTTTGGCTTTAATATTAGCATTACAGCTTTTTGAAGTTTACATTAGTTCAGCTCCTTCTCCGGTTGTTGTGTTTAGTGATCACAACCCCCTTACTTTCATCGACAAGATGAAAAAAAGGTCAAATATTATTAAGGTAGAGTTTGCTTTTGCAAGAATATAATCTTGGCATCAGGCACATCAAAGGAAAAGATAATTTAATTGCAGATGCACTTTCCTGTGTATGGAAATGTTATTTCATGTACGCTTTGTATAATTCATAAAAGTTTTCTTATGTAATTTTGTTTTTCCGCATGTATAATTTGCATATGGTAAAAAGAAAGCTTTATTATATAAATCTTTCTTTTTCTTTATGGGGGAAGTGTTACGTATATGTAACTTTATTGTTTGTGTGTTAGTTTTTAATTCTCTTTTATTTTATTTTATTTCATTACGTTAATGTAATGATACCTTTATTTACTGGATTTAACTTTTTTTCGGAAGGTTCAGGTTTCTGTGTTGACCTGATAACAACGCAGTTCGATTGCTACATTTTTATTTTAGCTAACCTAGTTCTTGACCTTGGTTCCGATTTTATAAACATTGAATGAAAATGATTGGTCATTACCAAGGTCATGTTCAGCCCACGTGTTAGTCTGTTGTAAACAGTTTTATTTTTAAATTTATTTCCAGTGTGGGAATCTGATTCTTAGATAGGACTATTCTAGCCTACGTGCAAATTGGCATGTTTTTTACTGCGCTCTTCAAGTTAAATGACCACGTGAGCCATCATGTGATCTAAAATGGCGGGTTAAAACAGAAATTTTCTAGTGGATTTGATCAGTCGTAAATATATACCTTCGGGCTCAAGGTGTTTGTCTAGTTGTTGCCGTTTGAGTTGATTTTCGTATTTAAAATAATTTATTCACCCTGGAAAATAGTCTTCTTCAACAAAATTCTTGGACAAAGACATTCACTAAATTATTTAGAATTCAAACGCCGGAATTATATTCTTGGTGACTCAACAAGGAACGTTGACACATCAACACAAACTGGTTATAGAGGACGTCTTCGCCGTCCATATTGGAACTTCATCGAGATTTGAACTTGGATTCAGTTATAACTTTTAGTGATAGGACTTATATTTTTGAATTCCAGGATTAATTTTTGGATTATATTCACAAACTAAGTCGTATTTCATATTTTAACCTTGTTTTCTAGGGAAATAAATTATTTTGTTAAATTTACAAAACTTGTTGACTTCATTCTTTTCTTTTGTTACTTTTGTACGAGACTACACGTAACAAGAGACAGACTTACAGTCACATATATTTGTACAAACTTACTTGCAGTCACATTTTGGTACAAAAAACAGACTTAAAGTTACATATATTTGTACAAAGACAGACTTAGAGTCATATATATTTATATAACTTACAGTCATATATTTTTGTACAAAGAACGACTTACAGTCACATATATTTGTACAAATACAGACTTACAGTCACATATATTTGTACACAGACTTACAGCCACGTATATTTGTTCCAATACAGATTTACAGCCACGTATATTTGTACAAAGACATACTTACAGTCACATATATTTATGTAACTAACGTACAGTCACATATTTGTGTACAAAGAACGACTTACAGTTACATATATTTGGACAAAGACAGACTTACAGTCACATATATTTGTACAAAGACAGACTTACAGTCACATATATTAGTACACAGACTTACAGCCACGTATATTTTTTGTACAAAGACATACTTACAGTCACATATATTGGTACAAAGACATATTTACAGTCACATATATTCGAGTTTACCTATTAGTATCGTAAATTAATAACGTTTTTACTTCAGGTTTTCAATTTTAGGTTTCAAGAGCGAAATGTTCCTTCTGAATTTTCTCCCTTGAGAGCATAAACGGCACTTTTTAGATAGGTATAATTACTGACTTTAGTTACTGGTAAATATTATACAACGAACTGCAAATATCATGTAATGTAATTCCTTAACTTTTTAAAGAGCGGGTATGTCTTAAATCACCCAATGTTTCAATGTTAAATGTTTTCTTACTGGTGTTAGATTTCCCTCTCAAGCGCCTTGGATTTCTCTCCGTTGACGAACTTATGACCAGAACAATCCAAGTTACAATAAATGTCTCAAGGCTGCGAATACAGCTCTCGGCTCTCGCTTTCGATCTCAGCATTCGTACCTCCGTGTGACCTTTACAGGGAGAAAGAAAGTGATAGTTCTGTCACGTTCAGTCGCAGTATTTGCACCTGAGTGTGACCTTTCCAAAGAGTAGGAAGTTGTCAATCCTGTCACGTTCAATCACAGCATTTCCAGTTCCGTTTGACATCTCCAGCGAGCAGAAAAGGGGGAACTCTGTAGATATTATGAAGCTCTGAGAGACTGACAGGTGCAAAGTTAAGTTGTTTCCATTTGCAACATGCACAATGGATATAATCTTGATATACATCTATGCTACTTTCATGTACTTTGGCTGAAATTTCATTGGATAGTGTACTTCTGGAAATTGTACATGATCTAAGGACACATCTGACCAAAATGACTGCTCTCATGTTCTCAAGTTCTATAAGCGAAAGAAATATATAGTGAAAAAGTTTCTTTTTATTCATTTGCAATGAAATTAAGAAATAAACGATGACAAAAGTAAATTCGCTTTCTTTCATATTCTAGTGTCAGAAAATAGGCAAACATTTTACCTTTTGACTTTTGATCTCCATGAACCTGATCCGTTACATACTTTTTCAAACAGTAACATTTATTAGTGACGTCTCAGAAATAATTGTGGCAAGTTTCGTTTTCCTGTCTTCAGTATAACATTGGTTGCTATGTTGAGAATATGCAATGTGCATTTTAAAAACAGATCATTTTTCACCATAAGGCAGGGAGGTTCGGCTTGTGTGGAACATTGCTTCTAATGAAAAATTATTCTGGGGTGCAAAATAAGAAAATTATTCAAAAAGACTGATTCGATGCTTGCGACATAAATATTTCAGCTATACGACCAAAATGAAATCGTACAATAATAATACTTATGTGTTCTTTATAGGGGCATTCGACAGATATTATGAACATATGAGAGACTGACAGGTGTAAGGTGAAGTTGTTTGCAGTTGCAACATGCACAATGGAGAAAATGTTGGCATACCTCTTTGATACTTTTATGTGCTGTGGCTGAAACTTCATTGGATATTGTACTAATTATACATGATCTAAGCACAAAGCTGACCAAAATGACTGCCCCCATGTGCTCAAAAATCAGCCTGAATTAGTTTAAAATACACTTAAACAGTTACTAAAATATGGAAAGTGAGTTTTGCCAGACTAGTCAGTACCAGTTTCTGAAAGTGCAATGAATGAATTGCCAAATATATAAATTGTAAAAGAAGTTATTAGCTGTTTTTTAAAAATGTATCTCTGAAATCCAGAAAGGGAAAAAGACCAAGCGGAAATAGCAGTTTGAGAGGTGCACGTCTGAAGCAAGGCCAAGCTGTATACTCAACAACTTAAAATACACTCATCAATCATAAATCAAAATAAAGGGAATTAAAGGTTCTTTAGCAATTTCTAAGATAGACAAGGTGTTTTTAACCAGTATAACTAGTGAGGAAAATCTGCGAAATTCTTTTTCTCTAACAATCTAATGCAAAATACTAAACTATCCTCTGATTTCTAGGATTTTACAGTTTGGATTAGTTTATAGATTATATATTCTGAATTTATTTCCGAATTCTTTTGCAACGATGAGTTTAAGTCTATCTAGTCGAGCTCATTTTAAATGTTCCCGAGAGATAGGGACTAATTACGATAGAGAATAGATGCGAAAATTTGAAAATGTGGCTTATATGGGATTTTGTAAAGAAATAAAAACATATAAATAAAAAATAATGCATTATCAAACAGTATCGATGGAAACATCGGCCAAATTAATATCAGTACGATGCGGACAAATCATTTTGTATTGTTACGAGTCTACGCTCTTAAAATAAGTAATAGAAAAGAGTGAAAGACAACAAGCTTTGGAAAATTTAGCAAATATATTTATTTTCCTAGAATACAAAGTGAAAATGAGAAAAAAACAACTTACGGTATTGCGAATTAAATCCCAAAATAATCCAAGAATTACAGACACAAGTCCTAATAATTTAAAGTCCTGAATAAAATTAAGCAAAAGTCCAGAAAAAATCCCAAAACTGAAGTCGATGACGTGTCTGTGGTAGCTATCAGAGTGTTCATGTGTCAACAGTCTTTTGTTGAATCACAGAAATATAATTCCAGGTATGAACATACTATAACTTCCAGTGAATATCTCTATCCAAGAATTTTGTCAGAGAAATTTTGTATTTCCAGAGAAAATAAGCACTTGAATTCAATAATTTAAACAAAACAAATTTCTGCCCAAAACTGACGGTCACAACATATAATATACAACTTGAAAGTGCTAGATGTTAAAGCACGAATAACCAAGTCCTCACAATCACAAGATTATATAGTTTTCTACTTGACCTCAGGGCACAATTAGCATTTTCTAAAGAAAACATAGCTAATGGAAATTAGCCTTCTAGAATGATTATGATGTTTACAACATTAAAACCATAACCTGTAAATTTCACTTAGGAAAATCCAAAACCCTGACCCAAATAGACATATTTACTTCTTCTATTAATAAAGATCTTGATATTAAGCTCATAAACATAGAGAATATTTTAGTCATGCATTAGTTGTTTACATAAAATAAAATTAAAAAAATCAATCAGGTCAAGCAGAAATGAACTCAGTTTTGGACAAGATCAAGTCCAGCATACAATGTTACATTACAATAGCATGTAATGAAATTTAAAAAAATTAAAACTGACAAACAAACAAACAATTAAATTAAGTATACGTAACAGTATCTTGTCAACTCAGCTAAGACCTGTTATCAGCACGATATACTTATTCAAGTTTTTATGAATCTGTTACTATATTCAGCACTGAATGCGCATAAATCTGTTACAATATTCAGCACTGAATGCGCATAAATCTGTTACAATATCCGGCACTGAATGCGCATAAATCTGTTACAATATCCGGCACTGAATGCGCATAAATCTGTTACAATATCCGGCACTGAATGCGCATAAATCTGTTACAATATCCGGCACTGAATGCGCATAAATCTGTTACAATATCCAGCACTGAATGCGCATAAATCTGTTACAATATCCAGCACTGAATGCGCATAAATCTGTTACAGTATCTTATACTGAATACACTAATAATAATCAAACGACGGATCAATTTTTTGATGTAGAGCACATATTATTTTATGTTTAAATACCATATGTTCTTTTTGTGATTTTATTAAATTGTATATTTTGTTGAGTTGTACGGTTTGGTTTAAACTGTATATTTATCCATCTATTTGTAGCAGGCAGATGTCTGGATGTAATAAATGTTCCCAGTTAATGGGTAAACTAGTCAATAAAAAAATAAATAAATAAAAAAATGTAAAATCTATTAGCTTAACTGCAATTATTGTCCAAACATTTGGATATACTCTATAAGCAAAGTATTTACTTCAGACAACCAATTCAGATTTAAGAAACATCACTCAACAAATCTGTGCCTGTATGCATTCAAAGAAACTGTTAAACACTGCATCAGGGATAAAAGCAAACCATTTGACATAGTTAATCACTTAATGCCAGTACACCATTTGACAGAATTAATCACCTAATGTCAGTACATTATTTGACAGAGTTAATCACTGGATGACAGTGGTAATAGTATGTGCCACTTAGGGGCATAAGGGGAATTTAACATGAGTGATGGGGCTAAAGGGGAATGGGTAAGGGTTGTAAAGGGAAGTTGAAAATGTTGACATAATTTATACAAACTAACACTTATACAATATAAAGACAATCAAAATTGGCAAGAAGGAAAGAGTGTATCTTTTCGAAGTAATGTGAGTGGCCCTGAAATCCTAGAAGGGCTTTTGGAGTTTCTCCTTCTACTTCCTCATTGACCTTCAGTTCTTCCACCATCTCCCCAGTTTGTCTAGGAATTTCACCTTCCTCTTATTGTGTTCTTCACTTATCTATCTGGGATGTCCCATGTTCCTAAACTTCTCCTGGACCTTGATCCAGTTCTCATTCAGCCTCTCAAAGTCTTCTTTTATTTCTCTCATTCTACTAAACGTTTCTTTCTTTTAACCATGTAACCTTGATCTTCACTATATACTCTTTTTTGATGAGCACCTTTGCTCTTTTTGGAGGTCAGCCGCTTTCCTTCGTAATCGACTCAGAGGATACAGTTGAGCTTCTACTTGCTCACGTAGCTGCTTAATGTCTACTAGGATTTCTACTGCTTCCTGCAACTTGTCTACTTTACATGGTTGAGTGGATGGCATTCTTGTCGGGTTTACAATGAATGGTACGACTTGTTTTTTTGGATTAAAGTCGCTTTCGCACTTAGTACATGTGCGACTGGTTTGTTTCCGCATTAACGGAATTCTTAAATGATCGTGGGTGAAGGAAAAAGAGCCTCATCACCCACGCGTTTATGCAAAGTCTGTTTTTGAATTATGCCACAGGCTATGGAACAATAAAGTTCCATTCGACCTGTTTTATGGCGATACTGAGTGGGAATAGACCCAGCACACACTCATTATTGTATTCACCACAGCGGTATGGGGTATCGAGCGTGATTGGACACAGCCCTTATGACGTCACTCCGGTGCCATGCGTACACGCTTATCTGGGCACCAGCAATCAAGATGAGTCAGAATCGGCTCACACACTCATCTTCGTTGGTCCTGGCCAGGAAAGGGAGGAAAAGGATTCGTCAGGAGACCCAAGTGATCATGAAGCCCCAAGAATGAAATGCCGGGCATACTATATCCAAATTTTGCCCAGTAATATAAGGGCTAATTCCTATCGCCAATTCTGTGTAAGCCAAAATCATAATTAGAGTCACGCTAATAATAGTTACAAAGTTTTCCTACTCTTGTCTATCAGTCATAGCGACTATAAAATATAAATTTTTCGTCAGTATTTATATAAAAATGCAATTGTGAACGGTCACCAATGGATCAAATTCGTGTTTTTGGTTCAATCGAACTGGGCTTCCAAGCCAAACCGGAAACCCTTAATAAATGAGGCATTTGATTAGCAAAAGCCCTTAAAAGGATTTTGGACAGTAGTCCAAAAGTTTGGCGGCGGTCTTCTTCTTCCTTAATTTCCACCGCGCTCCGTGGTTAGTCGAACCGCTGCTCAGAGAATGCCTCAGTCCCGTGTAGTTCAGTCAGTTATTAGCCGGCCTCTATCAGTGTGGTTATCGGATGTTGGTGGTACGCATTGTTATAGAATTGAGTGAGGATACGTACCCCGAACTGCCACTGCTGGGGCTCGGTTTCCTGGTTTTAAGTTGTCTCCAGGCAATGTATTTAACTGCACTAATGAAGTGGAGAGCCTTTTTAGTGTCGTTTAGTGCTGCTTCAAACCCGAGATCCAGCAGTGGTTGTTTATCTGGGTCAATATTCTCTTCCGCGACTTCATGGTGAACCATTAACTTCTTCGCCATTATCATTCTCGTCTGCATCTGTTTCCCATTCTTGATGTGCAAGGGTTTGTGCCTGGGCCATGGCTTTATTCGAAGCTTCAGGTTCCGCTTTGGCACGCTCCCTTGTTCGTGCGATGTCTAGGAGGGAGATTTCTGTTTGGGCTTCTAGGTTTGAGTCTGGGTCGCAATCGAGCTGGTAGTAAACAGAGGAACCATACTCTCTTCCAAGGATTTTGTTCTTTTTATGTCAGAGGTCCAGTCACCGCAGTTGAGTGGTTAGTGTCCCGAAGTAGAGCTGCCTTCCTCCTCTCTTTGCGTTTTCGGTTCATGTTCCTTCACTACATTCCTGTGGAACAATATCTTGGCTCGTCACCTCACCCTCTTCCCAGACAAGTAGTCGAGTTGTTCTTTTCGTCCCGGTTCTCAGGCTCCAATTGGTGGCATGTGCCTTACCTAGGGCCATAATGGCCCGTAGTGCCGGGATTGGTATAATTGCACAGGCTGTCAGTACCTTCGCCTCGCCCCTGCTTTTGTTTTCATACTAGGTAATATTCCACGCAACTGAATGGTACGACTGACAATTGCGTCGCTATATATGCCTGAAACGCAGACGCGAACGAAAATATTCCTCACACAAAATACAAATCATACACATGACCAAATCATCATAAAGATTTTATTTTATTGCGCGGGCCTAAAACAAACTCTCTCTCTCTCTCTCCAACCTATACATACAAACACACTACAACAAGCAAACACGCTAAGACCATACCAACACATGTTGAAGAAGGGAAAAACCCTTTATAAAGATAAAGACATCCGCATCCATACGCTAAACATATTAAACACACGTTATAAAACAAGCAAGGGTAGTAAGTGTTTATAAACACAACCCTAAGCCCTTACATAAAAAAAAACACATTTTTTAGAAGTTTTTTTTTTACTTTGAGAAAGACAAAACAACAATAACGTACATACATAAATAAACAAAAACATCCATTTAAAAACATTATTTGGCAAATTGGTCAGTTTTTCTGTTCAAAAGATCTGGTTGGCTTTGAAAAGGGTTGTTTTCCTCCAGTGCACCTGGTTAATGCCCGCACCTCCCAGGCCGAGCTACACAGACACTTCGTTGCTTCCATCTATCTATACCCCGTGTATCAATGGCAATGATGAGTGCAGAATGTGTTGTGTGGCTTCAGAATTCCTATCATCTGTTTGAGGGATTCTCAAGACTCTTTCCCTCACCACTGTACGATGTGCCTGTGGATGTTGTTGTCGCTGTGACTCCCACTCTGGCCACTGTTGCTCCAACTCCAGGTCCCAGTTCTTAATTTGCGGGACTGCGACCCTCTGTTGGTGTCATCACTTCAGGGTTTACCTCACAGGTCTGACTTATCATTAGATGGGGTACTATCACCTATTTTTCCTATTCCTCCTTTTTTACTGTTCTTCTGTACTTGTCGCTTCCTGTATTATTTCCATTGATAGTTCGTCCAGGCGGTGACGAGCATATTTCGGGTGCATCTGGAGTCCAAAATGTTTTTGTAGCCTGCTCATTTTCATGTGTTGACGCGTTAACAATAGATAGCCAGATTGAGAGAGAGACTCTTGGATTATAGTGGAGTTAGCTCCAATTGGGCATGTGCCACCGGTTAATTCCTGTACCGCAGGATGTTACTTATTCCTGGGAAAAGGAATTAGAGCCACTTTCCCCAGGTTTTAATGCACTCAAAGAGTGCTGTTAATTTTAGCCGTCAGGTCGCAAAACAATAAGTTCCAAGCGACCTGAATGGTAGGCTTTCATGAGTGGGATTCGAACCAGCACACACTCATGTTTTTTCAGTCTTTCTGAGTTATGGGGTGAGTGGAAGTAGTACCGTCACTCACTCACCTATTCAGTCTGCTTGATGATATTATTTGTGCGCGCATTGCACGCTTGTCGAGGAGAGGGAGGAAGATGACAAGGATTTGAGGCGCCAAGTCACAGTGCGGTTTCCGTTGTTTCCAGCGTATCTGTTGGCCTAAATTTTGGCGTCTTGCTCGAATTTTGAGATTTTGAAGAAAAAAATTGTTTTAAATTTGGGTGCTGTTTGTTTTTTCTTAACCTCAGATGGCATCCATATTCTGTTACAATTATTTTAATATTTGCCGCCTTGTGCGACTGGCCCTGATGGTCTTGGGCTTAGATCACCTTATATTTGCTATTTGTTTTGGGGTCTTACAGGGTCTGCTATTTATTAAGGGCCTGTTGGTCCTGTGGTATTCCGGCCTATGAGAGTTTGGGACCGAATGCCTGCCTAGATCAGGTTTGTTTGTTTGCCGCCTTGTGCAGCGGGGCCTGATGGTCATTGGACTTTTGACCACCTTATATTGGTTATTTAGGGCCCTATTTGTTCATCTAATCTAGTTTTGTTCATTTGATGTTACTGGCCCTGATGATCCTGGTGTTTGGACCACCTTATACTGCTAAACCCTATGTTCTTAACTTGTTAATTTATAGTGAGGTGGCTGCCATCTTTTGGTCGAGAGTTGTTAGTAAGAGAGAGGATAGATTTGTTATCATGCTTAGTAGAGA
>JAECUM010004903.1:0-29364 GCA_016617855.1 Megalonaias nervosa
AGGTGATGACAAGCTCGGATCAATAATGCACGTGACTTTATACGCAACAGCTACTGGGATGTGATTAAACGCGTGTGTAGTCAATCGAGATTCTGCAGTGCTGCTATCATCGTAGTTGATTTGTTCTTGCAGCGACTCGAAATCGAAAGTGATTGTAAACGGCATGATAAATTTTTTCTTGTAGTTTTTGAAACACAAGATTTTATTATCTTTACTCGGTAGTGTTGTTCGCTGATTATATACACAATATCGAGTGTGACGTTGTAGTTGTTCAAGTTTAATAAAGCCGTGCAAACAACGATAACAAAAATATTTCTTTTCCTTGTGTCTGCTGTACTGCTTTCCAGCTAGTCCATTGAAGGTTTTGATCCAGGAGCAATGTTTCTTATACAATAATAAATTTATTGTATTAGGATTAGCATGAGGTGATATCCGCAGTGGAAATATATTACAGTTATCGTCAGCTCCAAAAACGTTAATTCCGCCTGGTAATAAAGCTGTATTATTGCGTTCAATAAAAGCTATCTGAGAAATTGCTGTTGGAAAAGATATTCCACTTAAATTCAACTTTGATTCGTGTTGTTTATATTTTGAAACTCTGTTAGGATCCTTGCTAACAGGAAATAATGCTGCTAGCAACTGCCATTTAATACACATATTGTCATCACTAACAACGTTTACACAGCATTGACTATCTTCGATTTTCTTTGGTAGTTCAACAAACTTTCCAACTCGGAGAGGATCATATTTGTGGACGTGGATAAGAAATTGTACTTGGTTGACTAAAATCCAGCCTGATCCACCAGTTGTGTACTCGTCAATAAGTAAATCTAACTCTTCTACTAGTTTGTGAACGAGTTCATCAATATCATCATCAACAAATACTATACGAGGTTTTGTTTTAAAGTAAACACTAGCGTGTTTATCTTCTTCGGTTGAATGAGTAAATAAAACGAGTAATTCAATTAATATCTTAGTCCGAGGCTCTATCAGCAGGATATATTTGATAGCATTTTCCAGTATATCAGGTAATGGTCTTACTATCATATCATCAGGTTTGATTTTATAAGTTTTGTTGAAGCCAGCGAACGATGACTGGATTTCTGTTATTTTAAATTCGTCTCTACGAAGATCTTTAAGATCATTTTTAATCTTGTTAAGTTCAACATTTGATTTTGGATATTTAACGCGTTCTCCTGTTAACGACTTATAATCGCGCATTGATCCTTTAGCAATCTCGTCCCTGGTAAATTTTGTTTTCTTCGCTAACCCTCGGTAATGTTTGATTTCTTCTAACACAGAAAAGAAAAGTCGTCGTTGCTTTCCTCGCTGTAATTCGTAAATGTTCTCACGCAGACGTTCCAAATCAATATTTGATTTAGGATATTTAATGATTTTACCTGTAAGTGTCTCATACTGCTTTATCAGTGATGTGACAATTAAGTGATGTGTATGTTTCGTTGGCATATTATTATATTTTATGTTTATATAAAATTTACTTTCAAAGAAAAATTAAATAAAAATTAAATTAAATTAAATTTTATCTAAGATAATATATAATGCCATTTCCACTTGGGATGAATAATTGCAAATGGCTGATGCAAGGTCTAACTGAGAAATGCAACAAAAGATGTTATGATGAATACTGCGGACTTCACAAATATGTTTCAGAAAAAAATAACACAACCGGTCCAAAGCCGTGTTTGAAATGCGGTAGAGGAGTACGAGGAAAAACACAAATATGTGTTGATTGCGGCGGATCAAATTATCGTGCGCTACAGTTTTATTATAACAAACGAAATCCAAAATATTACATCACAAAATTAACACCGCCGAATAAAGATGATTTTTTTAAAGAAGGAAAAAGAATTGATTTTATGTAAAGGTAATGAATAATGATATCAGTAAGTGATTTAATCGCGTTAAATATTCTCGGTAATCTCAGTGACAGCGATGAGAATTATTTCATTGATAAATTAATATTACAAAAAATAAAATATAAAGAAGTAGAATTATTATAGAAGTAAGTTTATTACAATCATAAAAATCTTACAGAAATAAAAATATTATTAATGAAATATTATTTTTTATGATTATCAGCTGAAACTTTGAAATCAACGGGTAATTCACCCAACGTTTTTCACGAAATTATATTGATTTTTTTTATTTTAGTCGGGTAATTCACCCAACGATTTTACGAAATTGTATTGATTTTGATTTTTGTCGGGTAATTTACCCAACAATTTCACAAAATAAGACTGAAAATCAACAAAAATAAAATTTCATAATATTTATTTTGTTGTTTGTCAGAAATAATATTTCATCAATAATATTTATTTTGTTATTTGTCAGAAATAAAATTTCATTAATGATAATCTTTGATGAGTTTTCGAAAGAGTTTGATAGAAGATTTAATTTATTGAAGTTGCCAACGCTTGAAATTGAAAAGTATTTGGGCAGATCATTATCACGGGAGGAAGCAGCAGCTAAAATATTTGTTGATGAACTAGCTGCGCTAGTCAAGAAATAGAATTGTTACAAAATAAAATATTGAAGAAGAATTATTACAGAAAGTTGCTGAAAGAAATAAATATATTATTAATAAAATTTTTATTTTTTATGATTTTCAGCTGAAATTTTGAAAATCAACGGGTAATTTACCCAAAGATTTTATAAAAATTGTATGATTTTCGATTTTAGTCGAGTAATTTCCCCTACAATTTTATGAAATTGTACGATTTTTGATTTTAGTCGAGTAATTTACCCATCAATTTCATAAAATAAGAATGAAAATGAACAAAAATAAAATTTTATTAATAATATTTTGTTTTTTTTGTCAGAAATAAAATATTAGAGAAGTAGAATTATTACAGAAATGAGTTTATTACAGAAATAAGTTTATTACAGAAATAAGTTTATTATAAAAGTCACTGCAAGAAATAAAATGTTATAATAAAATTTTTATTTTTTATGATTTTCAGCTGAAATTTTGAAAATCAACGGGTAAATCAGCTAACGATTTTACGAAATTGTATGATTTTTTTATTTTAGTCGGGCAATTCACCCAACGATTTGACAAGATAATACTGATTTCTGACTTTTGTCGGGTAATTTACCCATCAATTTCATAAAATAAGACTGAAAATCAACAAAAATAAAATTTCATTAATAATATTTATTTTTTTTGTCAGAAATAAAATATTAAACAAGTAGAATTATTACAGAAATAAGTTTATTACAGAAATAATTTTATTAGAGAAAGTTACTTCAAGAAATAAAAATATTTTTAATAAAATTTTATTTTTTATGATTTTCAGATGAAATTTTGAAAATCAACGGGTAAATCACCCAACGATTTTAGGAAATTTATTTTGTTTGTTTGTCAGAAATATTTATGTTGTTTAGGAAAAAACAAACAAATACATTGTTCAGAAATAAATATTTGTGTGAAGAAATATTTATATTCAGAAACAAACAAACAAAACAAATATATTTAATGAAATATTATTTCTGACAAAAAAACGAAATAAATATTATTAATGAACTTTTATTTCTGATAAATAACAAAATAGATATTATTAATAAAATTTTATTTCTGACAAACAACAAAATAAATATTATTAATGAATTATTATTTCTGACAAAGAAAATAAATATTATTAATGAAATTTTATTTTTATTGATTTTCAGTCTTATTTTGTGAAATTGATTGGTAAATTACCCGACTAAAATCAGAAATCGTACAATTTCGTAAAGTCGTTGGGTAAATTACCCAAATAAAATAAAAAATCAATACAATTTCGTAAAATCGTTGGGTAAATTACCCGTTGATTTTCAAAATTTTAGCTGATAATCATAAAAAAATAAGAATTTTATTATAATATTTTATTTCTTGCAGTAACATTTTGTAATATTTTTATCATTGTAATAAACTTATTTCTGTAATAATTCTACTTCTCTAATATTTTATTTCTATAATATTCTATTTCTGACAAAAAACAAAATATTATTAATAAAATTTTTATTTTTGTTGATTTTTAGTCTTATTTTGTGAAATTGAAGGGTAATTTACCTGACTAAAATCAGAAATCAGTCTTATTTCGTGAAATTGATGGGTAAATTACCCTGTTAAAATTAGAAATCAGTCTTATTTGGTGAAATGGATGGGCGAATTACCCGACTAAAATCAGAAATCGTTACAATTTCATAAAATTGTTGGGTGATTTACCCGTTGATTTTTCAAAATTTCAGCTGAAAATCATAAAAAAATAAAATTTTATTAATAATATTTTTATTTCTTGCAGTAACTTTCTCTAATAAACTTATTTCTGTAATAATTCTACTTTTTTAATATTTTATTTCTGACAAAAAATAAATAAATATCATTAATGAAATTTTATTTTTGTTGATTTTCAGTCTAATGTTTTGAAATTGATGGGTAAATTACCCGACAAAAATCAGAAATCAGTCTTATTTTGTGAAATCGTTGGGTGAATTACCCGACTAAAATAGAAAATCGTACAATTTGATAAAATCGTTGGGTAAATTACCCGATTAAGATAAAAAATCAATACAATTTCGTAAAATCGTTGGATAAATTGCCCGACTAAAATAAAAAATCATACAATTTCGTAAAATCGTTAGCTGATTTACCCGTTGATTTTCAAAATTTCAGCTGAAAATCATGAAAAATAAAATTTTTATTATAATATTTTATTTCTTGCAGTAACTTTCGTAATATACTTATTTCTGTAATAAACTTATTTCTGTAACAAACTTATTTCTGTAATAATTCTACTTCTCTAATATTTTATTTGTGACAAAAACAAAATATTATTAATAAAATTTTATTTTTGTTGATTTTCATTCTTATTTTATGAAATTGATGGGTAAATTACTCTACTAAAATCGAAAATCATACAATTTTATAAAATCGTTGGGTAAATTACCCGTTGATTTTTTTCAAAATATCGGCTGAAATTCATAAAAGATAAAAAATTTATTAATAATATTTTTATATCTTGAAGTAACTTTCTGTAATAATTCTTCTTCAATACTTTGTTTTGTAATAATTCTATTTCTTGACTAGCGCAGCTAGTTCATCAACGATTATTTTAGCTGCTGCTTCCTCCCGTGATAATGATCTGCCCAAATACTTTTCAATTTCAAGCGTTGGCAACTTCAATAAATTAAATCTTCTATCAAATTCTTTCGAAAACTCATCAAATATTATCATTAATGAAATTTTACTTCTGACAAATAACAAAATAAATATTATTGATGAAATATTATTTCTGACAAACAACAAAATAAATATTATGAAATTTTATTTTTGTTGATTTTCAGTCTTATTTTGTGAAATTGTTGGGTAAATTACCCGATTAAAATCAGAAATCGTACAATTTCGTAAAATCGTTGGGTGAATTACCCGACTAAAATAAAAAATCAATATGATTTCGTGAAAACGTTGGGTGAATTACCCGTTGATTTCAAAGTTTCAGCTGATAATCATAAAAAATAATATTTCATTAATAATATTTTTATTTCTGTAAGATTTTTATGATTGTAATAAACTTACTTCTATAATAATTCTACTTCTTTAATATTTTATTTTTTGTAATATTAATTTATCAATGAAATAATTCTCATCGCTGTCACTGAGATTACCGAGAATATTTAACGCGATTAAATCACTTACTGATATCATTATTCATTACCTTTGCATAAAATCAATTCTTTTTCCTTCTTTAAAAAAATCATCTTTATTCGGCGGTGTTAATTTTGTGATGTAATATTTTGGATTTCGTTTGTTATAATAAAACTGTAGCGCACGATAATTTGATCCGCCGCAATCAACACATATTTGTGTTTTTCCTCGTACTCCTCTACCGCATTTCAAACACGGCTTTGGACCGGTTGTGTTATTTTTTTCTGAAACATATTTGTGAAGTCCGCAGTATTCATCATAACATCTTTTGTTGCATTTCTCAGTTAGACCTTGCATCAGCCATTTGCAATTATTCATCCCAAGTGGAAATGGCATTATATATTATCTTAGATAAAATTTAATTTAATTTAATTTTTATTTAATTTTTCTTTGAAAGTAAATTTTATATAAACATAAAATATAATAATATGCCAACGAAACATACACATCACTTAATTGTCACATCACTGATAAAGCAGTATGAGACACTTACAGGTAAAATCGTTAAATATCCTAAATCAAATATTGATTTGGAACGTCTGCGTGAGAACATTTACAAATTACAGCGAGGAAAGCAACGACGACTTTTCTTTTCTGTGTTAGAAGAAATCAAACATTACCGAGGGTTAGCGAAGAAAACAAAATTTACCAGGGACGAGATCGCTAAAGGATCAATGCGCGATTATAAGTCGTTAACAGGAGAACGCGTTAAATATCCAAAATCAAATGTTGAACTTAACAAGATTAAAAATGATCTTAAAGATCTTCGTAGAGACGAATTTAAAATAACAGAAATCCAGTCATCGTTCGCTGGCTTCAACAAAACTTATAAAATCAAACCTGATGATATGATAGTAAGACCATTGCCCAAGACACTCGAGAACGCCATCAAATATATCTTGCAGATAGAGCCTCGTATTAAAGTATTAGTTGAGTTACTGGTTTTATTTGTGCATTCGACCGAGGAGGATAAACACATAAACGTTTACTTAAAAACAAAACATCGTGTAGTGTTTGCTTATGATGATATTGATGAGCTTGTTCACAAACTAGTGGAGGAATTAGATTTACTTATTGACGAGTACACATCAGGTGGATCAGGTTGGATTATAGATCATCGAGTACAGTTACTTATTCACGTTCACATATATGATCCTCTCCGAGTTGGAAAGTTTGTTGAACTACCAAAGAAAATCAAATACAGCCAATGCTGTGTAAACATTATTAGTGATGATAATATGTGTATCAAATGGAAATTATTAGCAGCATTATTTCCTGTTAACAAAGATCCTAACAGAATTTTCAAATATAAGTAACACGAGTCAAAATTAAATTTGGAATATCTCTCCCAGCACTAATTTCTCAAATCACTGTTATCGAACGTAATAATGCAGCTTTATTACCAGGTGGAATTAATATTTTTGGCGTTGATGATAACTGTAACATATTTCCACTGCGAATATCGCCTAATGCCAACCCTAGTACGATAAATCTATTGTTGTTCAAGAAACATTACTCGTGGATCAAAAACTTTAACGGACTAGCTGGAAGGCAATATAATAAACACAAGGAAAAGAAATACTTTTGATTTCGTTGTCTACACGGCTTTACTGAACTTAGACTTTTACAAGGTCATATAAAATATTGTGTTTATGATCAACGCACGACATTACCAACAAAAGAAAATAAAATATTATGTTTTAAAAATTATAAGAAAAAAGTTATCATTCCGTTTACAATCACATACGATTTCGAGTCTTTACAAGAACAAATTAATTATGATAGCAGTATTGTAGGATCACGAGTGACTACACACGCGTTTAATCACGTTCCAGTAGCTGCTGCTTATAAAGTTATTTGTCTTGTTGATCCGAGCTTGTCATCACCTGTTAAATTATATCGCAGAAAAAATAACGGCGATGAGGAAGCTGCAGTTTGGTTGATAAAGAACTTGTTTAACGAAGCAAAGAAGATATTCACAAGACTGTCAAAAGTAACTCCAATGACATTATTAACACCAGAGCAAGAAAACGAGTATGCGACAGCGACACATTGTTATATCTGTGAAAAACCGTTTCTACAACCTATTGAAAAAGTTCACGATCATTGTCATATCACAGGATGTTATCGAGGACCAGCTCATAATGATTGTAATTTAAAATTTCACGCGCTTCAATTTATTCCGTGTATCGCTCATAATTTTCGAGGTTATGACGGTCATGTTATCATCAACGCGCTCGGTCATCCTGACATTATTAAGCTATGTGAAAATTGTAAAATAAACGGTATTCCAAATAATGCTGAGAAGTTTATGTCGTTGGCTGTTGGTCCTCTTCGTTTTATTGATTCGATGCAATTTATAAACTCCTCGTTAGACGCACTAGCGAAAAACTGTAGCGAGTTTATATCGTTGACGGAGCATTTCGCGGATAATGTCAGTTTGATGACAAAGAAAGGTATTTTTCGTTACGAGTACGTTGATAGTATACAACGGCTTGATGAAGCATCATTACCTGACAAAGATAAATTTTATTAGTCGTTGAACAACGAGAATATATCTGACAATGAGTATAATCACGCTTATCAAGTTTGGAGTAAATTCGGTTGTACAACCCTCGGCGATTACTTAGACTTATAGTTAATCCAAGACACTTTATTACTCGATAATATTTTTCAAAGTTTTCGAAGAACAAGTATCAACAAATATAAATTAGATCCTTGCTGGTATTTCTCATCACCTGGTTTGTCATGGGACGTGTTATACAAACTAACTCAAAAACCGAATTAATAACAGAAGGAAACGTCGACATGTATCATTTTATCGAAAAGTTAATTCGAGGCGGAATAAGCGTAATATCAAAGAAATATGCGTGCGCTAACAAGTATACGAGCGATTATAATCCTGATAAACCGCCCTCGTATATACTTTACCTCGACAAGAACGCGTTGTATAGTTGGGCGATGTCACAAGCTATGCCGTATTGTTGTGATTGCTGGGCAACTGAACAAGATTTTCTTGATGATACGAGTAATCTAACAAAAGATTTATCTGATGCTGGTCATACTTATTATCTTGAAGTTGATGTTGATTATCCTGAAACGTTACACGATTAACACAACGATTATCGGTTTCTGCCAGAGATGATTATACCAGATTCGCTATTATCGCGAGAACAATTATCACATCGGCAAGGAAAACCTTGTTCAGTCGAGAAGCTAGTGCCTAATTTGTTAAATAAACGTAATAATGTTTGTCATTATAAAAATCTTAGACAAGCACTTGACAACTGTTTAATTTTAAGAAGAATTTATCGAATATTGCGCGTCAAACAATCTCGTTGGATGTCCGATTATATTAAGTTTAATAACGACATGAGAACAAAAGCAACAACTGATTTTGAGAAAGATTTCTTTAAACTTATGAACAACTCTGTTTTCGGCAAGACAATGGAAAATATCCGTAATAGAGTTGATATCGAACTCGTTAATGGTGTCAAGCGTTGTAGTAAATTAGTTGCGTCAGAGAAGTTTGCTGGGATGATACATATAAACGAAAATCTCGCTATGATTAAAAAACATACGCCGAACTTGATTCTCGACAAACCAATATTTAAGGGAGATAACGCTGTCATACTTGTATTATGAAGGGAGATAACTCTGATAGGTTGTCTCCCTTGCATTTTATAATAAATAATTATATTTTTATTTACTGATAAATAATATTTGTTTGGTCGTTTTTTAAAGAAACATTATCTTTGTTTTTATGGTTTTTGTCAAGTTTCTTGCTTCTTTCAGATTTTGTCAGAGATAACTTTATAATAATAAGTAGAGTCCGTAGCTCAAGTGTTAGTATGTTGAATTATCGTACTCGAGGTCTTTGTTCGAATCCCGTGACCAACACATTGTCGACGGTGGGCGTTATTGTCAGATTTTTCTAATAATAGTGGGGGTTCCAAACCCCTGTATACTTCCTCACCACGTCAAACACGTGGTGGTTGTTGTTTTTCACTCACCCCTGGGTTTGATATTGGGGAAAGTGGACATGAAATCAAAAAACCTAGACAACTCTCTGAATTTCTAAAATTTCGTTTCGTACATTTAGGAATTTGCCATAGAGCGTGTCTATGAAAACTGGAACTCCTCAAAAATAAACAGTAGGGTGATGTGAGCTCTTTAACCTTGTGACCTCACTGAAGGGTAACCCCACACAAGGACATTAAGAAATACGCTAGAAAAAGCTTTATCATGTGAAAGTCATTATTTTAAGCTAGAAAAGGCTGCTGACAAAATGTTAACATAGAAGGGTTGGAGGGGGAAGGGGGTCTCGGAGACAGAAAGCTCATTTGCTATTACTACTTATGCATTTCGCTAATTCTGCTAGTCGTCGCTAATGCCATCAGAAGAGGGTCTTGTATAAGAGGTGCGCCAGACATTCCCATGAAATTGGTTCAAAATGTGTCTTGTTCAGCCAGGTTAATACCCAAGACAGGTTCCACTTGGGCATAGGGTTAATGTTTCGGCCGTGTATACTCAAAGCTGGCGAGTACGTTGGATATCTCCCCGTTGTCCGATATCATCTCTTGCATGATAACGAAAGGTGTCAGCGATCGTGGTGCGCTAACCTCTCATCATACTCGGTGCTAACTTTATCTCTTCGAAGAGACAGAGGAGGAAATTAGCTATGTGCGGTATAGATGTTTGGAGAGGCAGGACATATCCTTATGTGCACCATTGAGGGGAAAAGTGCCACTTGCCTTCATTTGCTTCAGAGAGGAGGGCCGTCGTGCTTGAGCGATTCTCACCACGATTGATTGCGAGAATTATTTCATTCTGAGGGTCTGTTTAATATGATCCAGATATGCAAATTCAGTAACTCTGGACTGGGATGAAACAACTGCTGTCGTAGTTGAGGGAAAATCCGAATTTTCCGATGCAAGAATTGACGATGTCGTTGAACCACTTCTCCCATCAGAGTGGTGTAACGAGGATTAGGCGACAGGCCAATTCTCTTGTTTTCACTTTTGGAATTAGATGTGTTGGAGGGTATGCGTATGCGTCCAGGTCGTTCCAAATTAGCGATAGCGCGTCGACTGCCCAAGTTTTTGGATCTGGACTCGAGAGGCAAAGGTTGGCAGTTTGGTATTGTCCCTTGTCGAAAAAAGGTCCACTACCGATCGGTCCCATCGAATACATATAAGAAAACCGAGGGATGGAGAGACCTTTCCGTCTGTATTAGTTGATTGTTCCAAGACAAAGAATCGGCCAGTACGTTTAGGCGTCTCGGGATATGGCGAATGTGGATTTAGACTTGTTGACAACACCATCTTTGAAAGTCCCACGTCATGACGCAAAGGTCCGGAGACTTGGTTCCTCTTTGTCGCTTGAGATAAGTCACTACTGTAGAGTTGTCGGACCAAATACCAACTCCCTTACCATTTAAACATTCCTGTCACCAGTGAAAGGCTTTCAAAATGGTAATCATCTCCCGAAGATGGATATGTAGATGGCGTTCCTATGGAGATTATGCACGCTGGTTTCTCAAAAGGATGGTAGTAGGTGGGCTCCCCAGCTTTCCATACTTGCATCGGTACAGACTGTAATCTCAGGCGGTTGTATTTGCAGTTATACCAGCCGTGAGTCAAGCTGGATGTCCCAATTCCGCAGATGGTGCCTCATCTGTGTGCAGATGGGGAGATGTTGGCCCAGAGGACAAGCTTTTGGCCTCCATTGGGACAGAAGAATCATTTGCAGTGGGCATATAAAAAGGCGTCCGAGGAGAATGAGGTCAGTTGCCGCTTTGAGCAAACTTAGTAGACCAGGGAATTCCTATGCGGATAGAATTTTCCTCGAAAGTAAAGAAGCCGAAGCCCGATCCTGAGAGAAACGAACAATGCCTGTTTACTGAACTCAGTACCTAGCTGAACAAATTGTTGAGATGCACTAAGTCGGATTTTTCCTTATTAACGAGAAGCCCAGGCTGGTAAGCAGTTTAACAAGGTTTATCATGTGTTTAGATATAACTCACCTGATGTTTCTGCTGGATGTCGTCCAGGTAACTTGATGTTACCGACGTAGAAATGGTCCAGACATGCGCCATTACTCGATTCATCATACAAGTGAAGACCCAGGGGCTGATGTTGAGTCCCAATGGGAGTGCTCTGAATTGGTATACGATGTTGTAGGCGAATCGCAGGAACGTCCTGGAAGCCTTGTGATTAGGGACATAAAGGTATGCGTCTTTTAAGTCCACACTGATGGCGAAGTCTCCCTCTTGGCATTCCAAAATGCAATGTGGTGTTCCCATTTAGAACCAGAAGGCGTGAATAAATTGGGGGCGCTTAGGTCGATGACCGGAGACAGAGTGCCATTGTCTTTGGGACCAAGAAAAGTCTCCGAAAAAACCCCGAAGAAACGTTGGAACGTACGATAGGACCCTCTTGTTGCTGTATCCGCTTTGACTTGCGAAAACTGGGGGCATCGCTGGGTGTAACTTCGATAAGACGGTTTTCAGAGGTTTCTGTCCGATGTGTGACCCTTGGGTCCTTATGTTAATTTCCCGTACTATCCCAGTATTGACGTTGCGGTTGCGTGGGAGGGGATTCGGTCTCCTTGGTGGCTTGTTTGCGGACTTCTTCAATCTGGCCGTTAAAAGGACGGTTATAAGATATAGGCTGTGCTCTCAGCTTGACCTTATAGTAGTCCATCAGGTGCAGGCAGAGAGTAAGGAGTCGCGTTCCGCCAATTGTAAATTTGTAGCTGTGGATACAGCACCGGCCAAAATGTGTTCAGCGGCTCAATTCAGTACTCGGGCCATTTTTAAGACCGATTCCCATGCATGCTCTGAGGTATTCATTATAGAAGAGAGGCTATGTTCCGCGTGTTGGAAGATAGAAATAGAGAAGTCCAAGATCGAAGACAAGGCAACGATATTGCGCACTAACTGCCGAGTGTCATCGAAGGCCATCCGATCCATACGTAAGGAGTGTGGCTGATCCATACGTATGGAGTGTGGCTATGTCATCCCCAAAGCGGCGATATCACTGTCGACTGCTGGAGTTTCCAAATCAAATACTGGTGTATGGCCAAGGTAGAACCGCCGACGAACTGATGGTGCAGGCAGGTCAAAACGTCCGTAACTCTCCAGACTGCGGAAGTAATTGTAGTTGGATTCTTCCGTTTCGTCATAAGATCAAGAGATGCTTGAGCTCTAGTCCAAGATGTCTGTGGAGTGGGAGGAGGGCAGAATTCCGGGGTTCAAAGGCAGAAGGCTGAATCTTCCATGACATCAGATTGTCTAGAAGTGATGACATCACTTGAGGACAAACACCTTCTGGTTGCATGACGTGAGGCTGTAATACTGGCAAAGAGTGACGAGGTCTGCCGCTCATTAAACTCGTAGATCCCCCTGACTAAGAAACTGCAACTTCCAGACAGTCGCCGAGCAAAGAGTCTATTTTTGTTGCAGAGTGTAGAGATTGCAATGTGACATCTGTTGAAGCATGAGGTACTATTCTTGACATTTTGCCGAATGAGTGTCTCGACGCGGTATAAAACTCTGAGCCTGCACATGTGATGTTGAATACAGCATGGGTTCAGAGCTATACCAAATGATGGTTACCTGGAAAAAAAGTGATAGCAGATGATCTTACTTACAATATTACCTGTAGGGAAGGTCAAGGACGGCATATACAGAGCCGAATCTTTGAAGCAAGGAGTTCCAAGGCTGAGGATGCCATGGTAAGGAAACTCACCTGAATATACCAGAAATGATGGAATTATACACATGTAAGGAGTTTCTTTAGGGTATAAAGACCCGTACACATAAATATTGTAGCCTGAACCTATCTTGTAAAGTCGCATAGGCTACCCATGCTAGTGACTAAGTGCTTTTTAAATATGATGGAATGCTTATGCAGATAAACATCACTCAAGCATTGCCTATAGAAACATGCAATAGTAAGATGTGAATGAGTAAACTGTGTATGAAAGCTAACCTGTACATGTCCAACCAAAGTGGGTGCAATACAGAAATGTACACGTATCTCTGTTACACACAAAAACCTTCACATAAAAGGGAACTGAGGTACCATTATGGATAAGTACAAATGAGGCAATTACCTGTAGAGAAAATGTCCTTCAGATTGACTGTGCAAGTACAATCATTGAAGTTGGTGCCTGGATGCTATGAATGCCTTGGAATAGAAACTCACCGATATCTACTCATTCATAATGGAATTACACATATAAAATAGCGGATTTTTTTAAAATAAAAGACTAGAGACTTGCACATACAAAATAATTATAGCCCGAATTGAATGTGAAGTCACTTAGGCTCACCATGCAAGTACTTAAATGTGTGATGATGACAAAGTGTAAGCAAACTGTAAAGGTATAACTGTGTCGGCATAAGAAGAGACAAAGTTGGAAATATAGATGGAGTACACTTTCCTTATAAGTGAAAAAACTCCTCCAACTTGTAATGGTATATCTTCCATGTAGTTTCTGGCTCTTGCGAGGCCTCTTGTGACAAAAGTGTGCTTCTTGGTACAAGCGAAAGTAATAACTGGGAGGTTCTTAACACTTTGCTGCCAAGTCGTATACCTAAGGGGAGGTCAGTCTGCCCGACCGCCACATAGGTCGGCAGACAACTTTTAGCTACCTTCAGCTAAAAGTATTATCTGGGAGGGCTGGATTTATGAGGTAGTAGTAGTGTTCCTAAGGTATTATGATTGGGTAATGTATTTAAAAAAAAACAATCATGCATGATTTACTGTGGGTAAACATTTACCAAAGCAAAGAACTCATACCCCTGCTCCAGCTAAAGTTGCACATAACACAATGTAGGACTAAAAATTTTAAATTCAGTCACATTATTCCAGCCATTTGTATAAACCAAAGAAATTTTCATGATACATATACTTTGCTCCAATATGATGTGGTACATGAGGTTCTTCACAACTCCTGTTAATCATATATGAACAGACAGGTTCACCACAGATACAAATATTATAAAATTCAAAATATACTTTATTTCAAATCATAATAAAAAACAATGATTGCCAACAACATTTTGACTGAGTAAACATTAATTTGAAAGACCATGTGAAATATTGCATCAAAATGGAATTAATAAGGTCACACAATTAAAAAATAGTAACATCAAATGGAATTAATAAGGTCATACAATTAAAAAATAGTAACATCAAATGGAATAAGGTCATACAATTAAAAAATAGTAGCATCAAATGGAATTAATAAGGTCATACAATTAAAAAATAGTAACATCAAATGAAACAAGTAATCTTTTGAAAATAATCATCACATCAATGTGAATATCATATCTTTCAATTATATAAAACTGAAAAATGGCTCTACATAACCACCATCATCAATCATGTGAAATCTACATTCTGAAGCAAAACAAACAGTAGAAAGGTTGAAAGTTTAACCTGCAAATTATGGCCAGTGACATACTCTGCAACAATTGTCATTCTTTATTCCGACCATCCTACCTCAAATTGCCTCTAATTGGAACTGTTGTACAATGTACAGATTAGCCAACTCTAATTTGCAGTAAATATCAAGAGTTTTAGATTTGTAAATTCTGTGATATCCAAAAGATGCTTTCAATAAGGTAAAGTAATTTCTGTTACATTGGACAATTCCTTTTTTCCAACATATATATAGAGTGATATCCCTAGCTTCAAAAATTAGTGGGCCCTTGTCATGGTCCAATGGCCCATTTTTCTATATAAAACAATACAATATGAATAAAAACGGACCATTTTAAAACTAAAGGAACCACCAAGAAATTTGATGGGCTGAGTATCTCTTAATACTGTTCTTGGAACACATCAAATATTTTAATTCAATTAGTCATACTGGGGGGTCAATTCAAAACTGAATTTAATTTAACTTTAGCTGTTATATTTTTCTTGCAAACTGATGCTGTCCCATCCCTGGCAGTTCCCAGCATGTTGAGCTAAAACTAAACTCTTAATCCATATGAAAGCATATTTAAATACACCATATCACAGAAAAGGTCAAAAGTAATTCCATTAAGCTGTTTGACAAAAGCAGCAATCTGAGATTGGAAGAGGGTGCCAAAACAAAAGACAAGCTGAAAGTGCCATTAAGAATGATTCTTGTGAAGGCTTAAAACCAATTATGATATCGAATTTGAACAGAAAAAAGACAATGTAAAAAAAAAGCTCAGATGTGATAGAGATCATATAATGCCAAAATTCAGAAACAATAAAAGAAATAATTTTTTTACATATGGAGGTTAATGTTAATAAGTCCTTCAAGGTGTAAACATTAGTTAAATAACTAATCCTCCTTTAATTAATTAATTAATTAATTAATTAATTAATTAATAGCTATGGACAGGAAAACATATTTCACACTGGCCTAACATGCACAAAGTATGAGCTAGATTGTCAACAAAGATTACAAATTTCAATTGCATTCCGACTTGCATGTTCATGCATACAAATGTATTTATGACTTTCAATTGAAAGACAAGTTGATTAGTTTTATATTATTCAAAATAGATGTAAACAGATTTAAATGTAATAAGATAATCTATGTACCTATCTACCTATGGTAAATTACAAACATTTTGGTGAATCATTCATTTCAACTTAAGAGAAACATACAATTTTAACAGTAGTGGTTTTACACTATCTAAATCAAAGTGACAATTTTACATGCAACACTAGATTAACACAGACAAAAGTTAAAGTTTCATATGGAATGCCATTTTAACACACATAAAAGTGAAAGTTTCACACACAACACTTTTTTAACACAAGAAGTGTGGTTGCTATGGAGATTATAAATCACAAGATATAATAAATCATTACTGTGATGGAATTTTAAAAAGAATGGCAGTTAAAATATTAACTGGAGTAATTTATTCTTTTTAGAAATATCCATAGGTCTATCTTTACACTAAATAGTTTCACATCATATGTAATTTGGTGATTGATAATACCTCAGGAAACATGCATAACGGTTTTCTTTGGTTTTTCTTTACATAATATTCATAATGATCTTTAAGATTAAAAATGACATGAAAAGAATTTTACTTTGCTCAATCAAAAATTTACTAAAATTATATGCTTGGTAATATTCTGTGATTTACAGTAACTATCTATATAGATTTAAAGGTAGGTATATAGATCTGCAGGTAAGCATACATATATACACCCATATATAATAATGTGTGTATATATGTATGTATATATGTATGTATGTAATAAATAACAAAATGTACCTCTTAAGATTTTAAATTTCAATTACATATGAATGTGTAACTTATCAGAAAGACTAGAAATGTGCCCACTGAACACAGATGCTCCCCATCATTATGGCACAACTAAAGATATAACTTCAATATGCCATAGCTCACTTGTTTCAACATGTTCTAATTGACTAGTTTAAATCTGGCACATCCATTAATCAAATACTCAAGAACAATTTCTTATTCACAATGAAACAATGTTTTACTTAATGATTATAAATTTATGTCATACAAAATCTGTGCCACATTCAACCCAAATTATTATTCTTTTTTTCTTTTATATTGCACTCTAGGATTTATCTAGTTATCCTGCCAAAAACAATAATTGATGGTCTTGGGTCCCATTCCAAATCACCCTTGGAAAAGTCCATTCATACTGTGTGATCTTTACCAGTTAGGGCTTGAACAATGACGTGTCATATTTCCTAGTACAAATTTTCCAAAATCCATACAAAATAAATAACTCATTGCATACATTTTTCCATCATTACCACAAAATCATGTAAAATATAAAACAAAAGTACATGCATTTCAGTCAATCTCTATGGTTACATGTTTCCTTAGCTATGTAAGCCATGGTTCTATACAACAGTCAAACACTGTTCTGTTTGTGTGCCAATGGATATGCTGTACACCAGGAATGACATATTTAATCAGACCTTTCCTTTTGTCCAGTGTCTGCAGTCCAAAGGAGTCATTTATGTACCACTGTGGAAAGAAAAGATTCAAATGAAATGAAACATACATGACAAATGACTGAGACCTGAATACAGCAGTCAGGTCTCAAACAACTTACACTTGTATACAATACTGAATCAGCTTAAATTACAACTTGTCCTAGTGGATAACCATCTTGAAAAGTGATCTGACTTTCTTCAGCTACCGCTCCTCAATATGCAAAGAGCGGAATGTTTTATCCCTGGCAGTATTTATTTTATGTAGACTTTGGAACACTTTTTCTTTAAATGGGACAGAAAAATGTCACGCATTTCTATGCTGTATATGCTTATCATATGTCTGCAGTGTGGCAGTTTATAGTGATGTCTAGCACCAGGGCATCATGCCGCAGACATGTAGCATGATGTCCCACCCAGTCACATTATTCTGATACCAGGCCGACCAGTCCTAACACTAACCTCTTAATGCAGAGTGCCTAGCGAGGCTGCTGTTAGTACCATTTTTATAAGTCTTTGGTATGACTCGGCCAGGGTTCGATCCTGCGACCTCCCACATCTGAGGCGGATGCTCTAACCACTAGGCCACTGGAGTGGTTGGGGTGTCATGAATTTTTAAGAGGTAACATAACATAAAGAATTTTGAAGTGGAGTTGAAGGTCAAAGCATTATTAGAATCAAGAGCTTCTAACGACACCTTAATATGCCCACAAGTTTAACCGTGAGCATTATAATGGGTGGTAATTGTACTTTCATATAAAAACTAATATCAACTTCATTATGATAACAGCTCTGTGAGAATTCGAATGGGTGGTGAGTGTACATTTATACCCAGCTCATACTATCAACGTCAACATGGTAACAGCTTGAACTTTCAATACAGAATGGATGGTAAGTGTCCATAATTCATAATGACATAGATGAAAGCTTCAAGTTACAGTCAAACATAACTATGGCAAGGAACAAATAAAAGGAAATCTATAAACAAATAAATGGAAACCTATAAACAAATGAATGGAAACAAATGAATGGAAACCTATAAATGAATGAATGGAAACCTAAATACTAAAATCATCATTCCTGTTCAATATATTCTCTTCAACTTATACCATTTACTTGTATTTAACTAATTCTCCATTAAAAAGAGTATTATAGCTAATACAATTATCAATTATTATTTATCAAAAATTGTTCTTTGTAATCTACCAATCATTTCAATTATAATTAAAATTTATTATAGTTACTGCAATAATGTGAACCATTCCCTTCATTTAATGTTTTCCATGCATCAAGTGCAGTTTTCATTAGTTTCATGACGTCTGAATGTGACTGTCATATTGTAACACCCCATGGGTTATATCATAAAACATTTAAGATTCAAGATTTAAGAAAATTAATAACATTTAATAAAATAATAAAGGTGAGATAGAACATACCTTTCAATATAGCACAGTGAGTTACATGAACAAAAAATGTTTGTCACAACACTATCTACTTCTGCTGATATTGAAATGCTCTAGACAACAAATGTCAATGTTATAATATGCAATTTTATATTAATTATATTATTCCTATGTGTAATCCAGCTTAATTTATTGGACTGACATTCTTACAAAGAAGCAGGACCTTATTCATGCCTGAGATTCAGTAAAAATGATCAAAACAGACATGTAAATTTTGATATAAATGGACTGAGAATGCAATATGCTGATAATGAAGTTATACTAACATTATTTTTAACTTTGTGTTAAAACAAAGTAAAAAAAATGTGATTATCTGGCGTGGAATATTGATTCAATTGCAATTCTGTGCCACACTGCTTCTAAAACAAAACCCCACCACATGGTTGAAATCTTATAATTTCTTGACTAATATCTTGTTTATGGCTCAGACGTACCATATTTCTGAAAAGTATGTTGATTCATTTCTTCAACTATTCATGTTTCAACTTGGAACAAATATGGCACAATAACATCAAACATGCAAACTTCTTTCAACTTATTGCTGACCTTCTGGGCCTTGTAGAGTTGATGCAATTGAACAAAATAACTCAGTACTCAACAGTAAGAAATACATGGTTCAGAGCAAGTTTTAAAACTCATACTTAATATAAAACATAGAATGTACATCCACAAAAAATACAGATGGCGACCAAAACAATGATGGTTGGGGGTGGAGTGGGGGGATACATTTAGAAGGAATGGAAAAAGCAATTCACACATGGTTAGCATTATCAGTGATGAATAAAAATGAGGTATTAAACGCTAGTCTCAGGTGAAACATTATTTCACACCCCAGTACACACTGAACAGATAAATAATTATACCTGGGGAAACTCCACTCTTAATACCATAATGGTATTACAATATTTATTAGAAAAGAACCATAAAAATTGGTTTTTGAAACTGGGCAGTTACAGTTGTTCATGTATTGCAGCAGCCGGGTTATCCAAATAATCAGACATATAATTAACCAATCAGGGGTGTTCAGAGGTGTGTTCACTACCAAATAAGTTAGCCAACTGTGGGAATGAAGCACTGAAAAGAGTTGATGTTCTTGCTGTTGCACCAGTCCCTGAAAACTCCCCTTCATACACCTTCAAAGTCAAGGACCTTCTAGCTTATGAAATTTTCTCCTTGACAGAAGGAGACTCCACTGACAAGAGCCACGCTTGAAGGTGTAGCCAGTCTAAGCATGGATGAACAAAAATGTGGCAGTTTGAGCAGCCTGGGCCTTGGGGGTATTTTTCTGTGAATGTCTATTGCAAGATTGTGGAGATTGTTCACCCAGGACTTGTTCCTTCTTCCATCTGAGAGGGGCCATGAGGATAACTTTTGCATCCACGGCTCTTCACTTTATGAATAATTTCCAGTACCAAAACCAAAGGAGAATGCATTAATGTCCATGCTTCTGGATCTGGGACTGGTGTGAAGAAGATGCACAGTTTGTTATTCCGCCTTGTAGCAAACAGATCTGTAACTGGACAGTCCCAAAGTGAATAAAACTGCTGAAAGATCACTTGGTGGACAGACCACTCTGTACGAAGTGTCTGGCACCTTCTTCATAATGAATCAGCCAGGACACTGAGACTGCCCAGAATATGTCTGATCTGGGCAATTATATTCATCTGTGCTGAGAAAATCCCAAACCAATATACAAAGATCTTGGTAATTGTATCCCTCTACTGTTTCAGGAGGTATGCCACTGCAACACCAAACTGTCCATCATAATGAAGACTACCTTTTAATATAATTGGTTTTTCCAGAAGTGAAACATATTTACCATGGCCTTCATTTCTAGACTGTTTATGTGGATAGGTAATTATTTTGATCCCCATTTGCAACTGGCCATGTTGAAGCTGGGCAACAGATGGGCTTTCCAACTGTATGAGCTGGTATCCATATAGACTAAAATTTCCAGCTTGGGGTTGTTCTAGAGGAATTCATGTGGTGAACCACTGTTTGTTGTGCCAATGGCACAGGAATGACACTGCTTCATTTGAGATAATAATTTGCTGATCTAGTTAACTGGACAAGGGGCGTGATCATGCTAGCAGGGCCATTAGCAAGGGGAACATGAAAAGGAGAATCAAATCCACTGCCACAATGAGTAGTCCCAGGGTTTACAAAACTCATTCTTTGTGCGCAATTGAGGGAGGCAAACTAGATTGAGGTTTGTAAATAAAACATACCAGGGGGGGCAGGGGGGGTGGGGTGGGGTAAGGGGCAAGGCAATGCCAATATTCCTGTGTATGTACTATTTAACACTCCCCAAAGAATAAGCTGGCTGTAAGAATGCAATTACATCAGCAACCTGGCAAGTGCCACAGTTTGTCATGCCAGTATGAAGTGCCAATAAGTATGTTGGCCTGTTGGCGTGGCTCTCGGCTGGACAGACAACCCAGTTTTCAGCTGGATGGCCAGTTGGGTAACTGCCTAGTTGGTCCATGTGGTGAAATGGACAGATCAGCTAACCAGATTCCCACACAGCTCTGTGTGGTCGGTTGTATATGGCTTGACTCAATGAACTGATGGGTTTTCTGTCACTGATTGTGGAGTACAGCTGGAGAGGCCACTGGAATGCCAGTTTGGCAGCTGGAAAAACATTATACGGTATAGACTAGGGGCACAACAGATCATCCGCATCTGCAAAATAACCCATGTTCCTGGATTTACAGGCCCTAAGTTCCTGCCTGGATATGTATCGGGTGGGGTAGGGGACTAATACCTATTTGGCTGCTGAAAAAAGGGAGGACACAATCCTTGTAACTCCAAGCCACTGCTATAGATTCTTTGGACCAAGTCTCTCTCTCTCTCTCTCTCTCTCTCTCTCTCTCTCTCTCTTGCATGCACGCACGCACGCACACACACTGCAGTCAGAAGGTGATGAATACTGTGACACATATCATGCACAGCAATGCAGACTATAGCACGTAATATTGCCATTATTTCATCTGAAAAGACAAGAATGAGAACTAAATAACAGAAATAACCAGAAAGTGTTCACATATAACAAAAGCTACACTGGAAGAAAACTTTGTGCATGAGAAACATGCATCATGTATGTCATCCTGTATGTCATCATTGATTCGGGCATATAATGACGTCATTGTTTAACATGAAGCAACAAGACTGACCAAATATTTGGAATAACAATAACAACAAGGGAAGTACATTTTGAGCAAGAGAGACATGTACAATGCACACCATGTCAACTTAAAAAATGTTGCACTTTATTTATTTTAATGTCATTAGTTATCTGAAATGAGAAGGATACAAATTATAAATAAGAACCTGAAATTGTTACAAAATAACATTAACCATACTTTTTATTTATTTAAACAAGTGAAAATACATGCAGTGTGCGTGAATAAACACCCAACATTGAGCACAAATGATACCAAGTTGGAAAACAAGATCAGAAAAACAATTCAGTTCACAACTGCGAAACAATTCACATAAATATCAACAAAATTTCACAAAATACAGATTGCAACATGTAGTAAATACCATTACGTTCAATAGTATACCAATGTTTGTCAATGGATGGTCAATAGTCCCCAAGATTAACTGCTGATGGGTAGTTGATATTCCCCAAGATTAATTGATCAATATTCACCAAGATTAACTGTTGATGGATGGTCAATACACACCATGATCAACTGTTGATGGATGGTCAATATTCTCCAAGATTAACTGTTGAAAGATAGTCAATATTCCCCATGATTAACTGTTGATGGATGGTCAATACTCCCCAAGATCAATTGTTGATGGATTCCCCAAGATTAAATGTTGATGGATGGTCAATATTCCACATGATTAACTGTTGATGGATGATCAATATTCCCCAAGATTAATTGGTCAATATTTCCCATGATTAAATGTTGATGGATGGTCAATATTCCCCAAGATTAACTGTTGGTGGATGGTCAATATCCCCCAAGATTAACTGTTGATGGATTCCCCAAGATTAAATGCTGATGGATGGTCAATATTCCCCATGATTAACTGCTGACGGAAGGTCAATATTCCCCAAGATTAATCAGTCAATATTCCCTACGATTTAATGTTGATGGATGGTCAATATTCCCCAAGGTTAATTGCTCAATATTGCCCAAGATTAACTCTTGATGGATGGTCAATAATCCCCAAGACTAACTGAGATTCTGTGAGAGATGTTAGATACAACATATATCAGCAAAAGCAGAAACGAAAGGTAAACTACTGCAGCCACCTCTAGCAGTGGTAAGGGGAGGGTTGGGAAGAGTTTCTTCCCTTTATCTACAAAGAATGTAGATAGCAAAACTAAATTTTTGTCTCTCCAAGATTGCTGGTTTCAAGTGATAGCAAAGCATCTTCTTAAAGCAATTTGATCTGGGAATGTAGTCAATGGAAAATTCGGCATAAATACAGCTCGGATTGGATAAAACGTTTGCCAATAAATTAAAAAATGAAAAAAAAATTGATAAGATGTATCATGTTTGTAATTTTTCCATACAGCTAAGGCAGTGGAATATCTCAGTCATGGGTGGGAGAGCAGAAAGTAGATACATGTCTAGTCCAGTCCTGTTTGGTCCAGTACAAAAGCCTGTATAAGACTTAAAGCAACTAAATTGTTTCAATACTGAATCATACAATATATAAAGCACATAAAATAAGGTCCTGTTTTGTTCAAAGTTATTACTTTTTTAAATACATTATTGTCCACTGAAACCAACTCCCACATATGTGACCCATACATAATGGGAGGCATGTTTAGTATTATTCATGACAAAAGCATCAAACAAAATCTTGAGATGAAGGCTTTCACTTTAGTGGTTTTCTCTTTTAATAAAAGGTGACATATTCTATTTCTATGATTTCCATTTTTTTTCCCTGCATGTCAGTAACATAGATTTGAATAAATGATATTTATTATTTAAGTGTCAGTGGCACAGGATATAATGAATAGTGACACAGGATCTAATAAATATTAACACAGGATCAAATAAATAGTAACACAGGATCTAATAAATAGTAACACAGGATCTAATCAATATTGACACAGGGTCTAATGAATAGTGACACAGGGTCTAATGAATAGTGACACAGGATCTACTAAATAGTAACACAGGATCAAATGAACATTGACACAGGGTTTAATAAATATTAAAACAGGATCAAATAAATAGCAACACAGGATCTAATAAATAGTAACTCAGGATCTAATGAACACTGTCACAAGGTCTACTAAATAGTAACACAGGATCTAATGAACAGTGACACAGGGTCTAATGAATAGTGACACAGGATTCAATAATAGTAACACAGGATATAATGAAGAGTGACACAGGGTTTAATTTAGATGTATGGACTATGTAGTCTGAAATAAAGAATTCTTATCTTATCTTAATAAATGTTAACACAGGATCAAATAAATAGTAACACAGGATCAAATGAACAGTGACACAGGATCCTCCCAATATTTGACAATATTAATCATAATATGTAACTTGTCAAGGCAATTTCCAATGATCAGCAAGTCATTCCTCCACTTTCCAAAAACATACTAGTCTAACTC
The DNA here is from genome assembly GCA_016617855.1 of Megalonaias nervosa. NCBI lineage: Eukaryota > Metazoa > Mollusca > Bivalvia > Unionida > Unionidae > Megalonaias > Megalonaias nervosa. The sequence continues at coordinate 24,746 of JAECUM010004903.1, forward strand.
TCTTGTCTTATCTTTGTAAAACTAGATTTGTGTCCAAAAACAACAGTGTATAAATAAAATTCTTTCAAAATATGTCCAGAAGTTACAGAGTATGAAAACATTCTAACAAGAAAATTTTCTGGTCTGTAAAGAAACACTGTCCAACAACAGAAAACACATTGATTTTTCACATGATTTCCCACATCAACTCATGAACAAAATACAACTCAAAGATCTATTTTCAATATCTGGCAATATTTCTTTGTAAAGAAAATTTGTTGACATTTTTGTTGACATTTGAACACCATAATATAGTAGGTGTCTGAAGCTCACCTTTTGTTCCTCCATCTCCACTATCTCTTCTGCACCGTTATAAAATCCAAAGTGACTGCAAGTACAAAAAGAATCATGTAAAGGAATAATAAATAGAACTATTAGTGGTGTGTGCATCTCAAAGTCCCCATGCACGGCAACACCTAAAACAAATTAACCCTTTATATGAAGACAAAGTCTGGAAAAGATGGTCAATTAGGGGAAAAAATTAATCTAAATGAGAGCATGAATTACTGGAAATTTACAATTTTCAATGTCCCTGCAATATAAAACTGCATCCTTTTCGTTGAAATCCAACAATGTTTGGTCAAATCATGCTGCAGAAACCAAAAGTCAGGCAGATGGACAATCAGGGGCAATAACTCATGTTGTCCATGTTATAGAAATGCTTGAATCAAACTCATTGTCTTATGAATTCAAAGTATAAAGCTTCCTTATAAATTTGATTAAAATCCAACAAACCTGAATAAAGTTATGCTGCAGAAACCAAAGTCAGGTGGCTGGACAATCAGGGGCTATAACTCATGTCAATGATGTTGTAGAATGCTTGAATTAAACTCATTCAGTGTCTTGTCAATCCATGTAAAAAGCTGCATTCTAAATTTTCTTAAAATCCAACAATCCTTAATAAAGTTATGCTCTAGAAACCAAATTTAGGAAGACTGGAATTAAGGGAATAAAACTATTGATGTTTGGAAATGGTGAAAATCCTGATTGAGGCTACTGGCAAACTATTAAATCTTGTGCAAGAAAAAAACACTTTAATAGCTCAAATATCAGTCACTATAATACACAATATCATTTTAAATGTTTCACTCAGATTCCATGTATAACATTTTTGTTGACAACCTCAGAAAAATACCCCCCCCATACAAAACTTCAGCCCAAACTTTGAATTTGCAGTACATTGATTTTCTGCTTTCCCTTGTGCCTTTTCCAAAATGTACAGTTGTACTAAATTAGCACATTTAATTAGATATATAGCTATTATTTAATGTTCTAGCTTGAATAATTTTAAATTTTTTCTACTGGTTGTACTCCTAAGAGATCTGTTTTGTTATCCCTCTTTTGGGATGCCTAAATTTACTCTGCACAATATAGCAAGGACTGTGCTGATGTCCCATTAAACCTCACTTGAATTCTGTGTGTGTGTGTGTGTGTTCATAATCACTCACATATTGTATTGAGATGCCCTTTGAGTGAATTGTTCCCAAAAGCACCCAGCATAGTTGTGTTTATAAGATTTATAAAACACAATTTCCAATAAATCTTATGAAAGAAATTGAGAGATAGAGACCTTTCTTGATATCACAATATACGTTCATAGCTTTGTAGCATGTATAAATATCAAAAATGCATGATTCACAAAGTCTCATGCTTAGTGCTCATGGAATACTATCACTCCAGGGTGGTTTATACAGTTAATTGTCATTAAAAGGCAAAGAATAGAGATAAACAACCACCACTCCACAGATTATTTAACCAACTGATTAGATTTTGTGTTTTCTATTCATTCAAGCATTGGGGTAAGAGAGCCCATTTGGCTAGTTTGCATAGGTAAAGTTCACAAAGTGGAGCAACCCAATTTCATTTGAAGTTTCGTAAATCAGTGCTATGTGTTGAAGAAACAAAGGTTACTGCACTATATTGCTTTAAACTAACCATCTCTTTTTCAAATGGTTTATAATCAGTTTTACTGTTTCTTTATGTCCAGCTAATTTTTGTCTGGAAGTGTATTATATGTTTCAAAGAAAACATCCATTTTAGTTGAATTCAAATTTCCAGTAATTTTCTACCGGCTTATATGAGTAGATAAATTATTTTGAATTGTACAAAATCGCTTCACCTGCACTGGCACCTCTAGGGACCAGGGAACACACTTTTGGAGTCTCAAATGAAACCCCACAACACTATTTGGAGAGCTGGCAGGTTATACCTAAAGATCATGTGGATTTATGTTCAAACCAATCAGGCAATACTAGTCCAATTTAGTCTTAAGGTCATGATGAATGAAGGACACTATACAGATCAAAGCCATTATTTTCTTTTGATTTCTGATTTGGTTCTGTGGGGCTGAAAGCCATTTTTTTTAGCACATAATAATGTTATACATGGTGACCAGCATATTTTGGTGGTTGAAGAACCTGGGATGATCCCTGGAAGAACCACCACCCGATGGGAAGCTACTGGTAAGCTTTCTCTCATATCCATGTTGGTCGAGCAGAGATCTTGCAGACTGAGGTGTGATGTGTGAGTGATCTGTATAGGACAGATCCTTAGACCATTTGACCATCTGGGGACCATTTGACCATCTGACCATCTGGGGACCATTTGACCATATAATTTCCTTTTAAATGTGTTTTATTTGCATGTGTGCATCGCATGCCAGCTTGAAACAAGATACTATTATGGTGATAACTTACATGGGGAGATAACTTACTTTAACTAGTCTACACGTGTAACTTTCATTGAATGATTGTGAACTGGAATTCTGCAATGATAAGGGTCATGTGCTCAATGCTGTATTACAATACTCTCATATTCTTCTTGTAAAGTTTGTAAAACGGTGTTGATTTGTCCTTTTTTTTCCGATTTCACATGTTTGTAAGTTTGAAAAGATCCATCTAATATTTTCCTTCATATAACATTCACAACTCATACTTCAAAGCATTTTGCTTAACATCTGGCGCCATTCTCTCTAAAAGTATAGACTGGTCCACTAACTAACTAGTTTATCAATATAATAAATCTTTGAGGCAAAGTTCATATCTGAAGAAACCTGTTTTCTTGGAAATGGGTCAGATACAGTTGCTATAAAAAGCAAAGAATGAGTTCTCTTACTCTATTCTTAAGCAGGAGTCTTCTTTTTTAAGAATATTCTCAAATTTATATTAGTGGAATTAAAGAGATGATAATGAAAATGACAACAACTTTTTTGCTTTATTTTTTAATGTAACAAAAAAGCATAATTCTAATACAGGTAGCAACCCCAGTCAAAATTATAAAGTCATCATATTTGCATTTTAATGATTGATTCTTATAGAGCTCATTCAGACCTTTTCAGAACAGTTTTACTTTTTTTAAATACGTTGATTAGTTCAAAAGTTATGACTATTTGAATATTGGCAAAAATTGGCTTTTCAGTGAATTTTTGCCTTATATAAATACATGTTTAATTCTTTTAAGTCGCAGACGCGACACGTTTAATAAAATAAGTATTTCCATCATAACTTTTGATCTAAACAAGATATCTCCATGAAACTTGGCAGTCTTATAGAATTTTGCCTGTAGAATTCAAATATCTACAGTAAATTAAACTATGTCCACTAGATTTCAGTGTAGGGAAGAAAATAAGGGGTTAAAATCTTTATTTTTTTTCTACCAGACAATTCAGATACTGGAAAACATATTTCTTAACAAGACATTTAATTCAGAAGAAAACATTGACATACATTGTAAACAGTTCATCAAATTTTCTACGCTCTGAGAATGCCCACTGACGTCCAGAATTTAGACATTCTGGAAGCATTCCAGTCGCTATGACAAATCCAGGCTTAACTTCCTGAACATCATCTCTGCTGGGCCATATAAAAACTCCCGCTTTCCTTCATGGTGCCATGAATTTAGCTATCAAATTATTATTATTATTATTGTCACTTTTAATTTCATGAACACATCCAGGGTACCAAGCATCCTGGTATGCTACGACAACATAATCATTTTCCTTAAGCTGGTCTAGAACAGGCAACTGTTGACATACTGTACTGAGCTCATCTGTTTCACTTTCATAGAGTTCATCAGTGTCATTCGGATTTTCTTTTCTTTTCTTTGGTGGCGGTTCACTCATTTGGTCCAATATTTCATTGCACACACGTTTCTGGTGTTCTTTATGTTTAAGACGCAAGTCTTTTCCACCAATGTTGTGCACTCTTCCACAATGACTCTTTTTCTGTGGGAGTCATACTGTCATACCACTCTTTCATTCTGAGACGGTTTCTCTTGTTAAGTTGCTGAAGCTCACGAAAACGATGAATATTGATTTTTGATGTATAATCTCTTTTGTTGACATTTTTTACAGAATAGTGACCGATTCGATTATTAATTGAGTCTAATTTTTGTCTGTATTGAGCCTCCTGCATTTTTAATACGCGCAGTTTTCTTGATTGTTTGTTGCACAAATACTTTTTCATGTTACACTGTTTTGTGACATCTGTTTCATTTTCTGTTTGTATGCCAACATTTTTAGAGCTGTAAGTAATACATGCCAACTGAACTTCATTGCTTTGACACACTGTGTCTGACTCTTT